>LZPO01117363.1:40596-57244 GCA_001675575.1 Neotoma lepida
ACACACACACACACACACACACACACACACACACTCAAATGCAGAGAGAGTCAAAAACAGAGAAAGAGGCAAAACTAAAGACAGATATGGACTACTTTACATAGCTTGTTTCCAATACATATTCTAAACATATTGGATCCATCTATGTGCATATTTTATACAGACAGTGGCAGAGAAATATGGAAAATTTCTCAGGCAACAGCTTGATGACATCAAAGTAGGAATATTATGTTGAATAACTTATATGAAAAAGCAATATGGTTAACGTTCAAAGGGAGCAACACAGAAATCATACAGTGAATTGAGGGTTGGTGTTTCATATTATAGTCTTATTTAATGTTACCCAAGTTTGTCAAACTTTCTTTTTTCTACAAAGGCTTTTCATCATAGAAGAGAATGTTCGATTAGGGATGTTAATTTCAATACTTACACACACACACACACACACACACACACACACACACACACACACACACACACACAAGTTGGTTATTTTAAGAGAAATTCAGTCTTGGGAATCACACACTTAGGGTCAGTGGGAAGCCTCAGTGCACTTGTTTGCTTTCTTGTTATTTTTTGTTTGCTTGTTTTCATTGTCCCATGACTGAACTCAAAGATATGACTCAGTGCTTTCACCAGGCCTGCACTCGTTTGCCACATGACTAAGCAAGATCTAGCCAAGAACCCACATTTGCAAATAACAGAGGGGGTAGGCAAAATTATGAAAGGGAACACAACTGCTTCATATTCTTTTAAATGANGACCTCATGCAAGTTNAGGGATTTNATTGTCTTTTTAAAATACTGATGNATTCTTTTGGGCAGAATTACCTCCTCATTTATTAATCATTGCTTGTCTGGGCAGGATGAACAGAGGGACTGAACANACCATGCACATAAGGAACTGATTTAACTTGAGACCCAGCTAAGAATAAAGGAGGGGCTTGGCTCTATGCCACATACAAAAGTGAGGGGCAGTATTTCCTTTTGCATTTGTGCTGTTTAATCTAACCCTTAACACTTCCCTTTGAAACAATGGATTCCTGCTTGTGTCCTCTGACCCATAGATGCTCCAATGAGATTCTCTGTGTTGTATGTGCAGTAACAAAAAACATGTCATAGAGAGAAAACTACTGCCTTTAAAAACACAAACAGCCCCAACTACATACATATGGGAAAACTTATTTTAAGTAACTTTAGTAGGCTTTGTTTTTCTTTTAAAATATTTTATTTTTATTTCCTTTCTTTTTATTGAAAATGGATTTTTTTCATACAATATATTCTTTTTAAGAAGCTTCTACTGTTGAAATTTCCATACAACCCTTAACTGGCCCTTAGTTTTAATTGTCCCTCTGTGTATTCCCTCCNTCACCTTCCTCTTCTCTCACCATCTCCATTTGGTCCTCCCGTTCCAGGTCACCCCACTCACCGTCCATCCATAACTATCTATTCTATTTCCCCTTTCTAGGGAGCTCCATTGCTCTAACTAGTCCCTTGCTCTATACCTAACTTCTCTGCTTATATAGATTGTAGCCTGGTTACCAAAAAATTAACAGCTAACATCCACATATAAGCAAATACATACCATATTTGTCTTTTGGGGTCAGGAATATCTCACTCAGGATGATTTTTTTCTTTCAAGCTCCATTCATTTACTTGCAAATTTCATTTTTAACATCTGAATAATATTCCATTGTATAATTGTACCACATTTTCTTTAATTCATTCTTCTGTTAATGGACATCTAGACTGTTCTCAATTTCTGGCTATTATGAATAGACAGCAACGATCATTACTGAGCAAGTGTCTCAANAGTAGGCTATAGAGTCCTTTGGATATATGGGAAAGAGTGGTATAACTAGATCTTGAGGTATATATATTCCCTGTTTACTGATGAACCATCACATTGATTTGCATAGNGACTATATAAGTTTGCACCCAATAGCAATGGATGAGTGCTCCCTTTACCCCACATGCANTGTAATCCTATATTGNATAGTACTTGAAGGCTTAATAAATAAATAAACTACAGTAAAACAACTACAGAAGACCAAGAGAATACAAATAGGAAAGGAAGAAGTCAATACATCTTTATTTCCAGATGATATGANTGTGNNTAGAGGTGACCCTAGAAATTCCACCAGGAAACCCCTACAGCCAATGAACACTCTCAGCAAAGTATCAGGACACAAAATTAACACATAAAATCGGTTGCCCTTCTTATACCAATGACAAACAGACTGAGAAAGAAATCAGGGAAACAACACTTTTCACAATTGTGTCAAAAAATATCTTGGAGTAACTCTAACTAAGCAAGTGAAACACTTGTATAATTAAAATTTACGACATTAAAGAAAGAAATTGAGGAAGACATTAGAAGTTGGAAAGGTCTTCCTTGCTCACGGATTGGTAGGATTAATACAGTAAAAATGGCCACCTTACCAAAAGCAATCTGTGGATTCCTTGCAATCCCCAACAAAATTCCAACAAAGCTCTTCACAAATCTTGAAGGGACAATTTTTAGCTTCATATGGAAACAAAAACCAAGCAAGTAAACAAATACCCAGGATAGCTAAAACAATCCTGAATAATAAAAGAGATAGCATTCTCCCCAATTTCAAGTTGTACAACAGCTATAGTAATAAAAACAGCATGGNATTGTCACAAAAATGGACATGTTGATCAATGGAACTGAGTTGAAGACCCAGTCATGCCTATGTNTACCTGATTTTTGATAAATAAACCAGAAATATGTCCCAGATAAACAAATACTGCCACAGCTTCAGCAAATAGCATGGGTCAAACTGGATACAAATAGACCCATATTCATCACCTTTTACAAAACTCAATTCCAAATGGACCAAGACCTCACCATAAAGCCAGATACACTGAACCTGATAGAAGAAAAAAGTAGAGAATAATACTTAATACTCAGAAAATGACTTTCTGACCAGAACACCCATAGCATAGGCACTAAGAAAAACAATTAACAAATAGGACCTCATGAGACTGAAAAGCTTCTATGTGGCAAAGGACACCATCACTCTAAGCGAAAGACTACCAAATGGGAAAAGATTTTTTTACCAANTACATANCTGATAGTGGGCTAATATCTACTATATATAAAGAACTAAAGAACAACATCAAAANAACAAATAACCCAATNTGAAAATAGGGCATAGTTTTAAACAGAACATTCTCAAAATATGAAACACAAGTGGCTGAGCAGCACTTAAAGAAATGGTCAGTATTTTTAGTCANCAGNGAAATGTAAATCAAAACTACATTGAGAAGAGATTTTTTACACCAGTTAGAATGGTCAAGGCTTGTTTGTTTGTTTGTTTTGTTTTGTTTTGGCATTACCAAACAACCTGTGTAGGAGGCCCAAGGAACTTTGATCCTTCAAATGTAGCCTAAATAAGTAAAGACCTGTGGGGATGTTGATAGTTTTATTTACAGGGAGTTTAGCACCACTGAAAGAGAAGAATATACATCCACAATCCTTCATATAAAATTCTCCAGCAGGTGTGCTTCAGAAGTTCTTAATTTGCAAANGAAATATAGGGTATGGGCAATTCCAGATGTGGCTCTGGTCTCAGAGCCTGTCTTAGGAAAGTGCCCAGTAGTTACAGAAATCTATAGAGCAAAATTTCAGAATATTCTTGTCAAATGGTATAACAACCATTAATNGNCTTATTCCTGTCNTTTCAGNGTAAGTTCTGACAACAAATCAGCTTTGAGAGTTTAGAGCTTCAGAATTGTATTTAAAGGATGGTCATCTCCTATGTCTTAAGTAGGGCTCTCCAAGAAGACACAGCAGACCATTGCCAACAGCATCGCAGATGATTTGTTCACATCTTACTCATCTTTGCATTACTAGGCTTAGTACCTAATCTTAGTCAGTATTAATCTTTAAAATTGAATTATTTAAATAATAGAGCAGTCTCAAGAATGGAACTAGGATCATCTCTGGGGGATNCAGTGTGCAATCACTTGAAAACAAATTTAAAGAGTTAAACACGGCATCTGTTTTTACACACTTAAGCTTTGTTGTGGTTTATACAGAACATTAAACAAAACGAGATCTGCATTTCCTCAATGCATNCCACCAAGTATTGAAGTGACCAGACTCCTGCAAGTCAGATATAGTGCTAATCAATACAGCCTAGAAAGTAGAATAAATTAATAAAGCCAAATAATAAATATTTGAAGTGTCTATCATACCTTGAGAATGACAATACTAATAGTTAATTAAAAGCCCTGGATGGATTCTTCGTATCTNTGTTCTTAGTATCTATCATCTCATGATGACAGCTCAGTTGAAGTTTCCACTAGCTTTAGAGCACCGGAAGGCTTTGCTATAAAAAAAGATCTCACCACCGGAAATTTATCATTTTAAAGTATACTANGGTGTTGGATCAATGGCTCAGTGGTTAAAAGCACTGGCTGCTTTTCCAGAGGACCTGGGTTCAATCCCAAGCATCCACGGGCAGCTGAACACCATCTGCAACTGTAGTCTCAAGACATCTGACACCATCTTTTGGCCTCCAAGGGCAGTATACACATGTGGGGCACAATGTAGTGTAGTGTAGTGTGGTGCGCGTGCAGGTAAAACATCTATACACAAACACAAAAAAATTAAAAACCAGAATGCTATGACATTTTTCTTTTTAATTGTTTTAAAACACTAATCTTTGTTTAAAACATTAATCTTTTAAAACAATTATCATTTGAAGTTTAAAACAATTATCATTTGAAGTTTATCTACACAAAAAATACTTAGACTAGCCACTCTGAAGTCAAAGATCTTAACATCACATTTTATAGTCATATTACCAGTTTTATTATTATGAATTTATCCCCCCATCAAACATGAAAAATCTATCGGAGGATTAAAAGTAGGAAAAAAANTGCTATTTTCCTCTGAGTAGCTAATTAAGTTACTTTCAGCTTAAAACTTTTAAACAATTTTAAGACAAAAAAACATCATGGTGTTAGAACTCAAAATCACCTTAAATAAAAGCATGACTATAAATTATATAGGATTGTCAGAGCCTTCCATTTGTGATTGGGGGACAGAGGACCCCACAACATCAGGAATGGGATGCAGCCAATGTTCTCTCCANGAGCAAGTGGTCTGCATCGGGATGGCGAGACAGAAAACTAGAACGGCACTTGTGAAAGCTTCGACCAATTAGATTGAAGTGAGTCAATGTAACTGCAAGACTGATGTCATTTCTAGTGAGAGCATCAGTTTCCAGTTAACATGACAGAGTGACTTAATCAATAGCAAATAGCTCAAGTCTGGGGGACATTCTGCCTTCCATGATCAATANGGAATCTGACATNGGCGTCTCTATGACGACCAACCAAAAATGATACTCAGTACCTCCCAGGGGGAATTTGGCAAGAAATATCAGAGACCATTGATGACCCTGTGGTTAGGTGTGAGGAGAGACCAGAAAGCCGAGCTTCACGGTTTGGTAAAGAGGTAGATAACAAGCAGGTACCCATTAAGATTATCCTTTTTTGGGAAGAAAATGAAACACAGGAATATTTCTGCTTGATAAATAAAGGAGGATAATGCATTTATTGTGCATTTGATTTATTTAAAAAAACTTTCTACATTGATTTTTAACACACGGTTTTTCCCACTGACAGACTGCTTAATATTCACTTGCAAAAAAATGTGCTTTCAATTTAGTTTTAATGTGGAAGACTTGGGTATTTAATCAATATTAAATTAATATTAAAAACATTTTTCTAGAATAAAAAATATGAGGTACAAAACTNAAGGAAATAGAGTTTTCCCTATTAATCATTTAAGATATTCANTAGCTGTGCTGCTTGCTGGGTATTGTCGAACAATAAAATCCTTTCTGATCTTTTTAGTCTATTTCACTGCAATGAAAGGCCTAGAAGACTGCAGTATGTTTGGCTTTCATAGTATTGAATACTACCAGTGTAGGGTGTACNGCGAAAATGAAATATCTTCCTTTATAAAATGCTTATCTACTGTTATTTTGATGGGAGAGATGATTTAAAANTCNTGGGAGATTTTCATGGTAAAAATGATTCCATATTAAAATCTTCAAAAGAACAAAGACATTTATGGTTAAAGAACTAATGTTTTAGGGCACATGGTGATCAGTGTCCTGATTTAACCAAGATTGTCCACAACACCCCNTGATTGGATTAAACACTAATCTTGGTGTGGCTGTGTAGGCATTTTGTTAATGTAATTAACATGTGCACTCAGTTGGCTTTTAGTAAAGGAATTATTCTGAATAATTTGGGTGGACTTGATCCAACTCATCAAAAGGCTTTTAAAGTACTGATGCTTTCCCTATAAAAGGAATTCTATTCACAGGGCTAGGGCTTTCAGCTCCTGCTTGGACATTTTTAGCCTTCTTTGCTGTTTTTGAACTTGCCTGGCTAGTACCATGCTAAGACAGTTATTTGAAATAAGATCTGTACAATCTGTCTGTCATCTATCTATCTATCTATCTATCTATCTATCTATCTATCTATCTATCTATCATCTATTTATCTATCTATCTATCTATCTATCTATCTATCTATCTATCATCTATCTATCTACCTATCTATCTATCTATCTATCTATCTATCTATCTATCTATCTATCTACCTATCATCTATCATGTCTGTGTGTTTATTTGCAGATGTAAACTTTTATATTTAGATTTTATGTGCAGATGAGATGATAAAAGCATAATTAGTGTATCAGAGGAAAAAGGAGACAGAGGAAGGGAAGAAGGGGAGATGGATGGAGGGCAACAAATACAAAAGGAGGGAAGGAGTGAGGACAGAAGGGAGGGGACTGTCTCTGTCTCTGGTGGATGCTCATCTGGTACAAACACACAGTCTGCAATCTATTTCTTCCTCGGAGATCTTTTTCTTGAACAGCCTAAGGCCTGCACCTGCCTTTTTTTTGTTACTGTCTTTGCTTTTGTTAGTTTGTTTGTGAACACAGACAGGCTTGGGCTTTGTTAACCACCCAGGTTGGCCTTGAACTCATAATTAATTCTCCTGTCTTAGTTTTTATGTGTTCTGGGACTGTGGTAAGAACCCTCACACTTGGTTTAATCTTACAATTCATGGCAACTGAAAATTTATTAAATTTTGTGTCTTACTGTCATTCTACATAACTGAAATAAAGTTTTCTGGCTAGCCTCTTGAAAATCTCCTGCACTGATTACAAAGCTGGGACATGGTGTTCATGACCCATGGATGTCCCTGGTCTCACTTGGACAATACTGACATCACTAATTGAGTCCTGGGCATAGTCATGTCCTTGCCTCAAAACAGGTGTTGCATTTTTTGATTCATGCAAAATAAATGAATTTTCTCATTATATTTTCATAAAGCCTCAGTCCTGTAAGGGCTATTATCTTCATTTTACAAATCTCAGAGAACAGACAATTTTTGTCTCAAACCACACAACTAATAAGTGATAGATCTGTAGTTCATACCCCAATTGTCCCATTTCTAAAATTCACTCCATTTCTTTCACATTCTTTTGGCCGACTTCATCTTTCATTAAAAGAACCCATAGATACAACACCAAGTAGGACCAGAGGTATGCAGTGGGTTAAGCAGTTGCGTGGGAGCAGCCTTGCTTGAGAAACAGAAAGGAGTCCTTGGGAGAAGGCAGTTATTCAAATAGGCCTTGGGTTGAAGGGCAGGCATTGTGAAAAGATCAGTTTAAAGGTATGACACAATATTAGCAAAGCTTTTTCTGCCTTGGAATTTTAGAGCAATGGTTATTTCAGGGTATGATCTGTGCAGGTGTGGACGGAAGGAATACATGCTATGAAATGGACTGGAAAACAGGATTCAACTCACTCTACATCAGTTTTGGCATTTGGAGGTGAGTAACAATATTGGTCTTAGAAGATAGAGAACTTGGTAAGTGTTTTAACAGTAGAAAATAATTCCCATAAGACTCTTTTGTTACATCATTCCAATCTCCCAAGAAACACATAAAAAGACAGAGTTAGATGTTCAAGAATTTCATCAGGGAAAAATGAAAGAGAACCTAGAAAATTTGTGAGGACTGAAGGTACACAATGCTGTTCTGATCCCTAGGGAAGGGGATAGGACAGAGGCTTGAATGTATGTATTCTAACTGCCTCACAACCTAGGGAATATTCAGTAGGGACATGAGAATCGTTAGGTGCACAGTGACAAAAAGGAAAGTCTAAACCTTGCTTTCTTCTCCTCTCTCTGCCTCCTTGCCATGGTTAGTAATTGACTATCTCTGGGCCCTTTGGCCAATAACAGGGCTGCTTGAAATTGGGGGCTATGAACTGTTCTCTTAGCCTATATACCCTAAGTGGCTTGAGTCCATATGGAATTAAACCAATTTTTCTTTTTCACTCTTTTGTCTTTTGTTTTGATTAAGTGAGTACCAAGCTGGAGTCTCTTGGAAGATGATTGTTTGTTTGGGGAGTGTTCAGTGATTGAGTAGTGATTCTTCAATCAAAATGAAGTGCATTTATTTGACAATTAGACAAAGAATTGTGTGACTGTGAGAAGCTGCATGTAAATTCCCATTGATTTGCCCATTTGTGGAGATGTGTTTCAAGTGTTTTAAAATGAAGATATGCTGGTACACAGTAGCCAACAGGAAGGTTAAATAANAGAAAATAAAAGAAGAAATAATCATTAAGAACCATGTTCGTATTAGACTAATTTCATTCCTGTTAGTTACTATTTTATGCCCATTTTACTAAGGTAGAAATGGGTTCAGTGACAATCCAACTGTGAAAATCGATCCAAGTTAATAAAGTTGTGTTCCTGCCTCTGCCTCCTGCTGCCTGCAGATCCTTAATGTGAAGTAGCTGCCTGTCTTTCAGAGGAAGGGGAAATGAGAAGGTTCATTTACAAAAGAAAATTCATGTAATCCTACTCTCTGTAGGCCTTTTCAGGTAATTGTCAGTTTGGGAGGGCCAGAATGAGCTGGAACTGGACAATGCAACAAGCAGTATACAAGGGAGTAAAGAGGCTTCCCACACATGGCCCCAGATCCAGNGTGAGGAGCTGCCAACCTCCTCTTCCTCCTCCCTCACCCAGATGAATGTGAATAACCTTGGAAGGCTCCATCCCCATCTCTAATGTGTTTCTTTGGCTTTTCACTCCTTAGAATTTTCTAGATTCTTTGGTTCCTTTAGGACTTGCTATCACATCAGTTTATATCAATTCAACATGACGTGCACCTGTATTGCTTTATTCAAAAAAATCATGCTGCTTTCTAACTATGTGTGTAACAAAAGAGTCTTATGGGAATTATCTTCTACTGATATAAGGACCAAGTGCTGGATGGATAGGCTAGGCTTGGTCCCCGTCCTTGCAGAGCCCACNCTCAGCTGACACGTGGAAGATACACCTGCCAAAATTAGCTAACACGTGTACATATTTTTTCTTTTGTACTGTGCACTGGAAAATCCTAACCAGTTCCCTTACTTACTTTTAAAGTACTCCTACCCCCTCCACCCCCTTTCCCCAATCTGGATCTGCAAAGAGCTATCAAAACTGATATTCCTACTGCAAATAATAATAGATTTTAAAAAGCACCCATTAGCTCTTGAGTTGCAAAGCTCTCTGTTTGCCCTGGCTTGACAGTATCTCTAACTTTTTCCTTCCATCTATACTGTCACATAGCAACACCCTATAGTCTCCCAATTTTTCATACATGCTGTTTCCTCTACATAGAATACTGTGTTTTACTTTTATATTAGAAAACCTTCTGCTGGCCTGCTATGCATGGCCCTTTGACTAAGAAACCTTGACTCTGTCATGAGACTGATCACCACCTCTTCTGATCACTATTGATATTGACTCATGATGTGAAGCATCTAGCAGCTTGTAAAAATCTATTTAACTACCTTTCATCTTCTATTCCAAGAACATCACTAAGAGATAACACCTCTGTGTTTTTGAGCTTTCAGGGTTAACAACATAGTTAAGGAATGAATAAAAGACTGGTTGACCTGGTGAAATTTGTACAGCCTATGATTAAGAAAACTTGGTTTGGATTACTTTTATAATATTAATATCTATCAAAATAGGTCACTTAACCTACCTACACAGGGGTCCCAGTTGTCCATTGTTTAGATTCTTTATGAAAATGCAGATTGAATGTAGATGTAGATGAAAATATAATCAAGAATTATCATCATATCAGAAATGTGTCCAGACAGGGCCTGCAGAGATCATTCAGTGATTAGAAACATTTATTGCTCTCATAAAAGACCTAAGGTTCAGTTCCTGGCATATACATGGCCACTCATAACACTCTGTTATCTCTAATTCCAGAGAATCTAATGCCCTCCTTAATTCCCATGGTCTTCTGTACACAAGTAGTACACATACACTCAAGTAAGTTCACACGCATACACACAAACAATAAGCAAATCTTAAAAAGTATGTTTACAGGCATATCTCAGCATTTTCCTCCATCTCTTTTTCTCCTTCCTTCCTTCCTTCCTTCCTTCCTTCCTTCCTTCCTTCCTTCCTTCCTTCCTTCCTTCTTTCCCTCGCTCCCTCCCTCCCTCCCTCCCTCCCTCCTTCCTTCCTTCCTTCCTTCCTTCCTTCCTTCCTTCCTTCCTTCATCATTCCTTCCTTTCTTCATTCCTTCCTTCTTTCCTTCTTTTCTTCTTCCTTTCCTCCTCTTCTCCTCCCCAAACTCTTCCTTCTTTATCTTTTTCCCCCTCACCATCTCTGTCTCCTCCTTCCCTTTCTTCCCCCCTCTCATTTCTTTTTGCTACAGGATCTACTTATGAANCCTAGGCTAACCTCAAGCTCACTATGTAGCCCAGGTTAGCCTTAAACTTAAGATCTGCCTCAATCTGTTGAGTCTGGGGTTTCAGGCATGACCATGATGCCTAGATGGCATTTCTCAACAATTTGTCAATTTTGGTTTGTAGCAAGACTAGATATCTGAAAATAAAATACAAGGTATAGTTAATGNTTAACATTATGGTATTTCAAATGTAACNATGCAATTTACCTCAAATTCAAGATTTGGGCAAAAATTACTTGAGAGATAAATGAAACTCTCCATGCTCTCAAAATTGCTAAATGTAGGCCACTCCTGGAGCTGTTTATTTTTACATGATATACAGTGAAAATACTATAATTAAGAATGGGCAAACCCAGCTGTGATTTGGGTTTATCAAATTTCATAAAGTTGTTTTTTACTATTTATAGTCCATANAGGCTAAAGTCTACTTTTCCAAGAAAATTTCCTTCNATTTTTAAGTCAGTGTTTATTTTAAAAGGAGAGAAATCCATATGGTTTTGATTCNTCCACACTTGACTCATCCAAATGCAGTTTTGTAAGAGCTGTTTGAAGTAAAAAGCTTTTTGAAATTTTTATGAGCTTTTTTGTCTTTTTCTTCCTCAGAAGAGGAAGTGATGCTTTGCCAAGTATAAACAAAGTTAATCACCAAACAGTTTTATATCCTAAAATAATGAAACTGGATTGTAAGCTGAATTTGACAGAAATAACTCTTTCATCCTCACTGAAATTGTTGCCCAAACTTGTTCAGAGATTGCCTTCTATGAAGGATCACTCCTGGCAGCAGAAATGCTACCCCACAGGCTTTCAAGAAGGTACANGACAGTAGCTAAATCATTTGTTTTCTACCCAGGGTTTACTTACTGCATTTTTTTTCATAGAAGTCACAGAAGTAGAATACTAAATGTCATAACTGGGCCAAATAATTCGGTCNCGGGAACAGAAATGATGAAATGATGCTACGTGGGTACCATTCAGGACTATGACCTGAGCAGGAAGTCAAGGATGGTTAAAACCCATGTTCCTATGCATGTTTTCATAATCACACCTAGAATAGTGGTCAGGACACAGATGCCTTCTGTCTCAGAATAGCCAATCAGCTGCTTTTGTCAATAAAGTTTTATTGATATAAGCAAACCTATTCATGTATAGATTGCATGTGCTTGCTTTTGTTCTACAATGACAGCCACCATTTGGAAGGTAAAACCTAAGATACTTTTAGTGTAAACATTTTTATTAATTCTTTGAGAATGTCATATAATATACTTTAATCATATCCATCGCCAACTCATCTCCCTATCTCTACCCAGATCCACCTCCAACTTCATGTTTTGGTGTCTTTTCCCTTTTTAAAATTACCCATTAACTCCAATTTTTGATGCCCATATACTTCCAGGGGTGAGGTCATCCACTGGAGTGTGGTCAGCTTACTAAGGTTCATATTCTGTTTTCATACAGGCTCTCTTTCANCCAAGGGCCAGCAATTGTTCATATATATTTAGTTAGAAGTAGGGTTCATGAGCAGCCCCCCCCACTCCATGTAGAATGCTGACTGACTTAATCTTGTGGAAGTCTTGTGCAGGCAACCATGGCTGCCGTGAGTTCAGGAACACAAAGGTCTTGTTATATCCAGAAGACACTGTTTCCCAGTGGTCCTCCTTGACCTCTGCTTCTTGAAGTCTTTCAATTCCTTCTTCTTTGGTAGTCTTTGAGGTCAAGGATGCAGGTATGATATAGATTGCAATTGAGCACTCCACTGACACTTACTCTGTTCACGCCAACTAGTTGTGACAAACTTAAAGTTGTGACAAACCTTTTCCACAGAAAAGGACATGTGCCCCCTGATAAAGTTCACATATGGCTCATATGGAACTCTGATTCTCTAATCATTTACTGTCATTCAAAAGGTCTCCTTTGTTATAAAATGATGTCGCCTTCTTCACTACTTCTCGAAGCCTAGAANAGGGCANATATGCCCCCCTACCCCAGGCCAAAAGAGTGCATTTCTTTTTTATTTGTGAACTACATATTATTGAAGAATGAAGCAGCAAAGCTAGGCANGAAGGCACATTACTCTAATCCCAGAAGTGGGAGAANCACAGCATGAGAATTGTCATGAGCTAAAAGCCACGTTGGTCACATAGTGACTTCCAGCCAATCTGGGTAGTCAGACTCTTAGTTCCAAAAACAAAAACAAGTGAAAGAAAGGAAAGAGAGTAGGAGAGGAGAGGGGAAGAGTGGATGAGTAAGAGGGAAGAAAGAGGGAAAGAGGAGGGAGAAGAAAGAAATCAACATGAACACGTGTGCTAGGCATTTACATTNTATTTCACATNTGAGACGTGGCCAAGATTTCCGCACTTACAGCTTCTTGTTGACCAAGCATTTCAAGGACTTGAAAAATTACATGATTTTCCCATTACTGAGGTATTTATGGTAGATTTGCCTGGTGATATCATCATGTGCTCTGGATTATTACTGTAGCAGAAGAAAATCAAACTCGGAAATCCTTGCTTCGTGCTAGGTTGCCAACACTGTAATTTTTTTCATGCTTTATATGTGATTCTCAACAAAGCACTTCCTTACACTCTATTGTTTCTAGGATAGTCAATTTCTTTTTCTGTAAAATGGAGATAATATTGCTTATGTTATGGAGTGCATTTGACCATTAAGTAAACGAATACATGTGATGTATTGAGGGCAAAGCCTGTGTCATCTTTCAAACCCTACAAGGAGCTCCAAAAGCCAATTGAGTTAGCAGGGCTCAATTTATTAAACTTATTGCAGTAGAAAAATACCATTGTGCAACCTTGAGGGAGAAGAGTCACAAAAGGGGAAATATATATATATATATATATATATATATATGTGTGTGTGTGTGTGTGTGTGTGTGTGTGTGTGTGTGTGTGAAATAATTATATACATACACACATATAATTTTATTCATGGTTTTATAACTTATCCAGAGGTCAGCATTTCATAACACTACCCCTCAGGGCTCTTACATTCTTTCTGTTTCCTCTTCTGTCGTGGTCCCCAAGCCTTGAACAGCTTGGGAGAGGGGGTTATAGTTGATCCACCTGGGCTATTTATGGCAAGAGAGATGGAGCTGGGTAAAAGGCTTTGTGCAAGTTTTGGTGAACAAGAAATCCATTCATTTTGCTGAGTACTTGTTTTCATTGGGTATTCTTTCAGGAAGACTTATTTCTTGAGCTTTGTAGCTCTATTTTTCCTCATTCCTGGACTATGCAACATTGGAAGTATTTTACTTTCTAGAATTTCTTTAGGACTAATTGCTATTACATGTCTATCAATTTTATGCCACAAACTTTCTCCAGTTGCAATCAATTTCCTACCTTTAAAGATGCATTCTATACCTGTCACGCTCAGATCTAAAACCAGGAGGNCTTTGGTTCTGATCTTCCTCTCTAGAGAAACAACTGGAGCTAACCCCTGGGAAGGATGTTGGTTGCAGTCAATGTGGGAGGTACCAATAATATATTCGAAAATATCCTTATCATTATTTTCTTCTACATTGTGTTGATCAGGTCTTACTGTTGTAGAAGGGCTAGGTTCTAATGTTGTCGTATTGTTCTTTATGTTGTTGGACGTATTTTTGCATTGGCCTCTGCCCATCTCTTCCTCCAATAGGTGCAAGAGGTGCCTGTGTCTGAGTGAGCTGCTACTGGTTCAGTATATGCTTCCTGTGTCTGTGTCTCCGGGGGACACTCAGGATCCAAACTTAGCTCTTGGCCTATTTGGAGCTGGCAGATTCTATATCTCCAGGAGCTGTTCTTGGTTCAATCCAAGCTGGCTGGTTCTGTGACTCAGGGAGCCACTCTTGGTCTTATCAGGGCTCTTGGTCCATTGAGAGCTGGCAGATTCTGTGTTTCAGGATGCCACTCTTGACCAATATGTTTTCTCTCTCACAAAAACTGAATGGAACGGATTGAATTTGATTAAATAAGGCAGTTGTGGAAGGTGTGGGTGGCAGTAGTGGAGTGGTAGAGACATTTCTATGTCTNACCTCACCAGCCATCCTCCTTCAAAACACGGAGAAAGCATCTGTCACTCAGGAAAGGGGCACTTTTCAGATCCGTTGTAGTAGAGTCATACAACCTTGATGATCAGGGTCTTTTGTTTGAAAGATTGAGACTTGGAGTCTACTGGGTTGNAGTGTAGACAGTTCTCAGACAGGCATTAGGAGAAAGTTTACAGCATGAAAGTGATAGACTTGTTAAAGCAAAGGTCTTTGGGCAGATCTAAGAAGTAAAATATTGCCTGATAAGTGACGTGTTTGACAGGTGAGTGATCTATTATCCTGAGAGAACTCTTTTATCTAGATGAGAAAACTATTTGCCTAAATTGGTTAGTACAAATTTCATGAAGCTCAGAGTAAAATTATTTGTTATTTATATTCTTATCTTCTGGAGTAGTATTTTCCCTGAACAAACATATAAGTCGTATTGACAAGGTGGATTAAGTTCTCAGTTCTAATAATTAGANTATGTGGATATGAGTGACTTCTGTTCTGTTCTCGAACCAACAAAATAATGGATTGCACTTGTGTCCATCTGCATTCCCAAGGTTATTTCTTTTTTAGAAAAAGAAAAACAACTCCTTTGCTATGTTAATCCTCTGATCAGATGAGTTATCTGCAGATTTAAAAGCTGTTAGGATAAACAGTGTTGATCAGGCCAGGAAGTGAACGAACTTCTCATTGATTTTTTCACTTGCAGCGTGCACATCACTTGTTAGTTTATAAAACGCAAGCATTGATTCACACAGTCACTCAACACTTTCTATTCTGTCCTATTGAATCAGCTGGGCTAAATCACATTCCAAGAGTAAAGGTCTTCTCGTCTCCTCTGCTTTTTACTTATCTATGTCATTTAATGTGTGGGGTGTGTGTGTATGTTTACGTTTTAACAGATGGTTGTGTTTCTTTTCATGTTGCCTATGTTTTTCTCATGCCATCTAATTTTAGAGGTTTTGCTTATGACTACTAAATAAAAGGACAAAATGTTAAATTTTAGTTATGTGTAAGTAAGCAGAGGTGAAAGCCCTAAGACCAATAACTTTAAGACACTGTTACCTAGTAAGACAAAAGAACATTGGAGGCAAAAGCTAAATAAATAGCATAAGGAACGAAAGCAGTGCAGATTATAAATAAGCAAATTAAAAAATCTGTTTAAAATTATTTTAAGGCAGAAATACTAGAACTTTGTTCAGCAATTTTAAAAACAGGTGTCAGAAAACATGGGTGAAGGGTATATTCTGATCATGTTAATAGTTAATAACTAAGAAAATGTCAATGGTCATTATTGATTAGTAGCCTAGTAAATATCCATTCCAAAAGCTGGAGCAGGTCAAGCATATGGACTTAACAAGCAAAATGTGGAGAATATAACCTCAGAAAAGTTATAATATTAATTTCATCCCCCTTGACTGCCCAGCAAAGCTATATTGGAAAAAAATGCTTATATTAACACGTATTTTCTTTCTGTTGTTGATTGTACAACAAGAAATGTAAAATGTAAAATAAAATGTAAATGAATAGCCTCATCATGAGGGGAGAAGACCAGGAAAGAGGAAATTATATTTCATATGCTAACAGGAACCACAGCCATTTGGCAAACCATTACCTATTATATAGTATAATTCATGTTAATGATAAATCAGCCTGTCTGCTTTTCTGGTNTTACATGTATTTATGGTACTTTCTATTAAGCAGAGAGAAAGCAAAGCCACCAGCTAGAAGTTGAAGCATATCTCTGCAACATGACAGCCAGAGGTGGGGAGCTAACTGCACTGTTCTTCAGTGTGATGA
>LZPO01117364.1:0-11409 GCA_001675575.1 Neotoma lepida
TGGAATAGCAAAATACGGGCTGTGTTGCAACCTCCAGCTTGCCTCTGCATAACCCAAAAAGCCCATTCTTGTCTCTCTCTCTCCAAACTCTGTCCTCTCAGAGAGTCTCCAAAGGGAAAGCACAAAAAGCCCAGTTCCACATTGCTAGTGACTATTGCAACTTCCTCCCCTGCTGCTTCCAGCAGCCCAAATCCCTGCCTAAGTATTCCAGCTTTTGATCATACTTGGGGCACAAACCCAGTTTGTGGTGGACATGTCATCACCCCTTGCCTACAGGCTATATAATCTCCCTGCTTTAGTTTGGGTGTACAGCTTCTCTGGCCTCCGTCTGTGGGAAAACTGCCTAGGAGTTGCTTTGCTCAAATAAACCTGTTGTTTCAATTCGGCTTGATCTGCCTTACAGTGTTGGTACAGAAATGTATTATTGGGTTACAGAAAACCTATTAGATTTGTCTTCCCACCTCAACATAATCAAAACAACACCTTAGACTTGTCTGTGGGCTCACCTCTAGGTGATTCTAGATTGTGTCCGGCTGATAGCATTAACTATTACAGCAGTACTCAGATCATACTCGTATGCCTCCTCATATCAGAGCTTTGCTAGAACATGAGAGAATGAAGGGAATCAGTAACACTGCTTCTTTGATTAGGACTTTTTGATGGAGAAACCATTCATTTATTAATTCATTCAAAAAGAATTTCTTGACTACTTACTCTGCCAGTTGCTGATCTGTGACTGAGCTAAAACAGCAAACCAAAGAGACATAACTCCTCACAGCACAATGACCTGTGGAGCTTGGTTTGACAGGTCTAATGCTTACTCTCTGGTCTCTCTCAGTTCCAAGTAGCTCTGATCAAAAACAGTAAGAGTTTTACTAGAAAGTTGACTTCAAGAAAATTGTTGAGTCTAAAGCGAGATTTGGCTACTGAATTGCTAAAGCAAAGAATGAGTTATTCAAAGTTAAAACTATTAAACAATATGAGATTGTTAGTAAATTAGCAAAAGCCAAATATTTTCTTTCCCATAAACAGCTCTTAATTCCATCTGAGAAAAACACCTATGCAAACCAAAACTAGGTTTCTCTCTATGCATGCATTATTTTGCATCTCTGATACTGCAGTGAAAAAAGACATATGGTGAGATGACAGAATGCCTAAGATCAGGGAACAGCTGAGACAGGGTTGCAAATGTCAGTTGTCAACACCAGTATACCTAGAAAGCCTTGGAGTTTGATCATCAAGGATGACATAAAGTAATAGAACTCTAGACTGAGAAGAAGTGAGTTCTAATTTTCAGAATCAACTTCCCAGGGAAAAAATGCAGGATCGATTATCTGCTTTGATCCTTGAATGGCCTGAGAGGTGAGGGAGCCATACCAAAGGGGTTTATGCATGCATATGTGCACTCTGGCCATTGAAGCAGCTATAATTATAATCAACTACTGCTAATTTCAGAAAACTCACATAATTATGTGGAGCCCTCTGGTAAAATATGAAGACTGAGTAATAATTTAGTCTTCAGCCCAACCCTCCAGAGCCACTTCTCATCTTTCAATTTTTATTAGTCCTTTGTTTAATATTTGACCCATCCTACTTCCTTTTCACTTTTATTAGACTATCTTATCTTTCTGCAGGGTTCTAAATACCATTAAGAATCCTCTACTCCAGTTGTCATCTAAAGTAGAATCTCCCATATGAGAGCTGTGGAAGATGATTGTCACTTCCAAGAATATTCTGTCAGGCAAGAAGTTAGCTTACCATATGTGGGGCTCCCTGTTGTTCATTTCCTACCAGTTATATTCTCACAGTGCATTGAGTGTTTGCTAAGTACACAAGGACACAGGGAGTACTTCATGCATACAAACACAGCTACTAAATTTTCTACTCCTGTAAAATCAACCCAATGTCCCAGACAATGGGCAGAAAGCATGCAGTTCAGTGGTTAACAGTGAAAAAAATGAAGCCATTCTCCTCTGAGCTAAAAGTTCATTAATTAAAGAACTTGAATCGGCATAAAATGCCTTCAGCTGGTGTTTAGCATGCAAATTAGTGAAGGACCCCTGGCCAAGCATTTAAAAGAAATGAAAGTAGTTTTAAAAGGCATGCCAGAGGCAAGCATAATTTAATAAAATGAAAATGGATTCTTAAAGCACTGGTAATATTTGCTTTGTACAGCAGTGGACCCCTCCCCCCTTAAGAGCTAACTTCATTATTAAGATTCAGCATTGTGGGCATTGCAATGAATTCTTTAAGTAATAGCAGCAAGGAACACATTGTTTCTGGGCAGACTTATGGGTTTTCTATTTACGAAGTCCACAAAACATTGATATGTGGTGCATAAAGGTAGAGCTTCACAAACATTATGTTTTAAGGATGCTAGAAACTTGCTACAAGGATTAATAAATTTGGATCCTCTAATACCTATTACACCTCTCAAGACTAGCAATCTCCACTGTATTTTTTCAGGAAAAGGTCAACAATGAGATCATAACAGATAAACCCAGAGTTCCAGTGACAAGACTCAGTCAGAGTTGGCTTCTCAGCAGTATTACTGAAATTGGGATCATGATCTATACCTCCAAGAGGCAAATATTAGCCACCCTTGTCATCACTAAACCAATTAAAACAACCAACTTATTCGTAAACAGAAAAGAAGATTGATTCAGTGTGGCCTTTTAAGAAGAGAAACAAACAGCTTCAGTGGTCTTTCCACCCAAATGGGTCTTCAGGTCCTTAAAATATGTAGAAAATGATGCATCTATGCATTCCTGGCCACCATGGTAATATTGTAAGCCTCTTTCATGATGAGAAAAATTTGAGGAGAAGTTTCTGCTTAGATTCACCCATGCTTTTTCTCTCCAAGCATGGGTGCTTAGTGCAAGTATATTTATGAAAAGTCTTAATAGGGGCTGGATATGTAACTCAGATAGGGAGAAGCGGCATGGGGGTTCAAGTTTGCAATCTCGGCATTTGAGAGATAGAGGTAAGAGAATCATAATGCCAAGATCATTCTCTTTACACAAAAATTTTAGGACAATATAGGCTACATGAGATCTTGTCTCAAAAAACAACATGATGATTTATTTTCAACTTAAAACATTATTATTATCCCCTGTGCTTTCATTAGTCTTTTAATCTATNCTTCTTTTATTTCCTTTGAAGAGCTGTGATGGTCTTGCTGAGGTCTGTTTTCTTTTATTCTTTATAAGCTATCTTCCATATAATGACCACGTTCAATGGGAAAAGGTGTTAAACANTCTTAAAATTAACATTCAATCAATGGGCTGATATTAAATTCTGAGAACTTTATAAAAATAAAAAATAATCTGGCATTTTCCCTTAATATCTACCACCAAATATCTTGATGGCTTTCAGAGCAAGAAATTACTATTTGCATTTCTTGTTTACTCCTTCACTAGTGGAGTGAGNATCTTCATACACTGGATTTATTAACAGCTGTCTTGGCAAATAAAAACACATCTGAGACTATGAAAGTTGCCATGGGGCATCTGCAGTTCTACTGTGGATTTTGAAGATCATAAAGAGCCAGAGTTAGTTCATCTGTACAAGGTGGAATCAGAAATTTCACAGGTAAAGAGCAAAAGTGGTATGAGCAGACCTCTCAGGAAAGTTTTCATTGCCATCTGTACATTTCTCCTTTGATCCCAACATTAAGTGATTGATTTCCAGAGAAGCCTGAGAAAAAGAAAAAAATCGGAAGAACTGTTCATCACTCTGTAATGCATGCTGTTTCTCAAGGATAATGATAAGCCCCTAAGTGTNTGCCAAAGAGTGACCTTAGGCTCTAGCAATGCATATGAGCAGCATTAGAATGGGCTTGTGTACAGTCAAAAGAGGAACAACTGTTTTCCATCTCTCTATCAACCACATATTTTTTCCTTTCAACAAAGACAATTTGAGTTTGGACACATGACAAACAAACAGTGACTATAGCTTAGCCTACCATCAGTGCTTGAAAACCTATGAAATGTGAAACTTTATAAAAGGACCCTTATTTATCTAGGATTTTTCAGCTCGTCATGCCACCCTGGACTGTCCTTCTCTTACCTGTGTTCTTTCAGTTTCCTATTATAACCTATTTCAGGGCAGATGCCCCAGGCATAGGACAGTTATAATTTCATGCATACTTCAGAGGAATTCTGAAANAGAGAATGGGCTTACAGTAGTAGGAAACTGATGCTTGAACATTAAACACAGATGCATTTAATGGTTGGCTCACTGAGTTGTTTTTAATAGCAANGAACAAGTGACTGTTACAGATAGTCTGTACAAAATTGATACTTTGCTGGAAGACAAACCAAGTTCAGTGACATAATTAAATAGATATTAAATTGGGGAAAGACATAATCATATTCTTATTAATGTGTAAATTTGTAAAGATTATTTGAAGATTGCAGACATTGATCATGATAACCAAGGCAAGCTAATTAGATTTCAAGTGAATTACCATCATGTTAATTCATATTTTATAAGTAGTAATTAAAATTCAACCTTTGATAGTGACAGTCTTGTATTTTGTTATATCCCATATGAACATTTCAGTATAGCTAATTTTAAGACACCAGCTTAATGGATTAGAAAAAGCGAAATAGTGTAAGTGAATATTTATTGTTAATAGAATCCAGATTATAAAGTGAATTTTTATTATCCTTAGAGACATTCATGGTACAATTTGAATGACACAATGCTTGCATTCCACAAGGGGTTCATTTGTATTTGCTTTATGTTGAGGTGGCTTTCTGTATGTGTTTAGAGTTTTCAGATTAATTTCTCTAATCTCTTTTCATTTATAATTAACATTATATGTGATACCATGTGGTGACAGAGACTCTAAAATGCCATGATTTGCTTGAGGACTTATTACTATTCTTATGTCCTTGTGGAGATAAGCCACATGTATGCCCACAGGGACCAGAAAGGGTGTTGAATTTACAGATAGTTGTGTTCTAGACCAAAATGGGTGAACTCTGGTCTTCTGTAAGAGTAGAAAGTGGTGCTGTTAAGTGCTGAACCATCTATCCACTCTCAAGAAGGCACAAGTTGCATGGCGAGATTTTATTTGCCCATATCATCATGTACCAATGAGTTAAGAATTTCCAATGTTTGAACAAGAGTAGGAATGCAATCAATGATTCAAATTCATAGAAGAGAAATTAGTAGGAGAGTGATGAAATAAAGGCTTCCTGGAGTATGAAGAATCCCACTGGCAGGTGATAGGTCCTCTAGGTAGACTACATTTAGAGAAAAGAAATTTTATTGCTTTATTGATACACATCCTGAGGAAGATTCCAGTAGGTAGCTGGTGGGGCCAGTTGGTACACAGTGGAAAATGTAGTGTAGATAGTTGTTGAGCATTTCATCAACAGGCTGTTAGCCAAGCCAGCTTGAGATAGTGACTATTTTCTGGGCATCCTCTGCCTAGAGTCCAATACTTGTAACTGCTTTTACTTCCCCCTCAATGTCTGAGACTAGTGGGGAGATAGAGATCATCTAGGCAAGTGAGACTCTCAGTAACATTTCTCCTAACACTGTCAGACATGTGTTAAGGTTTGGGCTTTCCAAGTGAGGAAACAATTAATGTGTGTTGTCTAATACTCATGTTTTTCCAGGGATAGACATATCTCTACATCACTCAACAAGAGTTCTATCACCACTGCTGTTAGCTTGGATGTCAAGCTTTATCACATTTTCAAGAGAAAGTAGAATTCACAACCTGTAGTAGATGTTCTGATTTGCTGACTATTTAAGAATGAAAGATTTAACTACTTAGCATCTCGATTATCAGTTTACAATTCCTTTAAAGTACAGTCTTGGGCATTGCCTTATCCACAGTCATGTCCAGCATGGCAACAGCCTATAGCTAATAATGGATCAAACATCCAAAATCCTATTTGGTCTTACCACTAAGTTGGGAAAGGTTCAAAGGAGCGTCTCAGCTTTGCAGCTTCCTGCATGGTCATCTATGACCTCTATAGCCTGCACTGAAGTTCCAGTTGTTACACCACCCAAGTCTGCCTCCTCCTTTGCCTTCACAGGTGGACCATCAAACCTCACCCTGACATTCTTCCTGCAAACTGAATTTCATCTTAGAGGTTGCTTTCCAGAGTAGCAGTCATTGTGAGCCTTGTGCTGCTACGAGAGCCAGTATGTACTTCCATTTCACAGGGACAGTGTGGTTTGTTCTCTAGCTGTACTATTTTACTTTCCCTGTTTGAATAGACACTTCCTAAATGGCTTCAATAAATAGCAATAACAGTGGAATCTAGATTTGAAGGTTAATAAAAGGTTGCACTTACAGAATGTAAGAGTGCTCTTGTCTGAGAGGAGATTAGATTAAATGAAGGAATTTTATTCATAATGCAGAAAATTGGATTCAGATCTTGAACACATTAATTAGAAATCAGGGAGATGAATTTAAGTGATTGTCTGAGGAAAGGAAATGAACATTTACCTCTCTCGCCTTCAGTGCTTATAATTAGATAATGGTCCCAGAGGACAATCTACTTTTTCTTCTCAACAATCACTATTTCAAACTTTGTATGATTGTTTGAGCAAAGGTATCAAGTTTTCTACAAAGAAAGGAGTTTGGGCAAGTAAGGAAATTTTTCTTGCAAACGCTGCCAGTTTACAACACTTAAGTTCATTGCCTAATATATCTAATGAAGTCATTCATTGAGCTGCCTAAGTGCCCTTTGGCTGAACACATCTTAGGACAACCAGCCTGGAGCCAAACCCTCTCATAGTAATGACACTTCTGGAAACATTTCATGGAGCCTTTTCAAATATTTGAAAGAATCCTAAATAGATTTTTATAAAGTTTTATTTTAGCATTCAGGAACTGTCTAGATAGTTGTGAAACTATCTGTTCTTCGTTCTCACCAACAAATATTCACATTCTCACTCAACACACTATCTAGGTATACAAACTGTAACTATAAAAGTCCCTCAACCTATATTCCCAAAGTCACCTCAACCTGAAATTCAGGGCACTAATGNATTTTAACATGCCATAACTTCCTGCTCTGTGAAATTGTGGGATACTTTAATTTTTCTCCCTAATAATAGTGACTGGAGTTTTGAGGATGAAAGTTAGCTCTGGTTGTATATTTAAATGAGAAATCTGTTTCATAACTGATATTAAAGAAAAAACTCATTGCCCTCTTTGCCCACTAAGAAGTCTGTGGTACAAACATTTTTGCTTGTTGTTCATTTCATTTTAAATCATAATGTTAGTTATGACTTCATCCACAGAAATATTGAAGATTATCTTTGAAAATAGGAATACTCCCCTCTCCTCTGTCCTCCCTACTTTAGCTTTCTCCCTTGCTGTAGTATTTCAGTCTGTGGTCATCACTTATGGTTTCTAGAACACAAAGGTTAATATGTTAAGTTACTCAGCTAATATTAGTTATTATCTATTATGTACCCAGACAGGTGTTAGAAACCAGATATATTTGTTGGCCAAGCAAATACTTCTTTACCTTGAAGAAAACTGACACCCAAACCAGTACCTGGTCTCAAGAAAGACACTATACAGTAGAAGACACAGACATGTAACAGTTGTGCCTCAAATGTGTTGTGTTTATTGCTAAATATAAATGCTTGAGAGGCTGTGGAGATGGTTCATTGGTTAAGAGTACTGGTTGCTCTTCCAAAGATCCTGGGTTCGATTTCCAACAAACACATGGTGGATGTAACCATCTGTAACTCTGACTCCAAGGAATCTGATTACCTCTTATCACCTCTGCGGGTAGTAGACGTGCNGTTAAGTGCACAGACATATATGGAGGCAAAACATCCATATAAATAAAAAATAATAAATTTGAGAATTTTCTAGTATAACTGCTTTTTATGATAACTCATAAAGCTATAAAAAAGGAAGAAAAAAGAAATAGAGACATAGGTAATAAAAATTAAAGAAAAACTCCCAAACCCAGGTTTATAGAAGTGTGAAGGCTTAAGCATTAAATTTAGTACATACCTGAGGGGATGATGAGACCTATGATCTTCCAAAAACAAAGCAGGAGAGGATGGAATATTAGCAAAAATTTAATTGGTGCCTTGGATTTCAGGGTGAAAGATCTGGTGACAGAAATTATATCAGAGTAAACAAACTGACCATTAAGGTTGTAGGATTTCTGCCCATAATCCACACTTATTTTAATCTCTAGAGGGACTGGATGCTGCAGTATGCAGAATCTAGATGATGATTAGTGCTCACTTATGGAGTTTAAGCAATGTCAGTTAAGTGGTGAAAAGATGAATTTTTGTATTTCTTTTCATCTTCTCTTTGGAAAAAAAACATCCAAGGTAGTATCTGTAGCTTCAGGTAAACAGGGACAGAGTCCCCAACAGCCTAAGTTCATTTACTGAGACTCAAAACCTCCACCTCTGAGCCAAGAACACCTAAGCTGAATAGATGCATAACTTTTATTCAATTATATCTATTTATTAATATACCTATTTATTAGTCACAGAAACTAGCAAGCTTTACTCTCTTTAACAAAAAGAAAAAAAAAGGAAGGAAAAGAAAAAACACTGAAGAATTTTTTCAACAGGGCATACCCAACATCAGATGTATTTTGTCTGGATTTTCTTCTGCTTTTTTTCTTATATGTGCAATTTTAAAAACATGAAACTGTATTATTGTAGGAACATCTTGAGGTCCAGAGGCTTTAAGAAGATAGGACTTTTAGAGCAGAAAAGAGAGGAGAGGTTGGATGCTGTTTGTAAGGTCCACTGTATAGGAATTGCTTCTAGTTTAGTCAGAAAAACAAAAACAAAAACAAAAACAAAAACAAACCTACAGCTTCCAGGTTTTGAAACATAAAGAGCAAGAAAACCTTCCATTAGCAATTGCATATGTAGTACAGTGAACATATGTTATGTCTAAATTTGGAATAATTTATGTTTAAACAATTAAGGGAGAGAATGGTTAGAACTATCATATGAAAACATTTAAAATAAAATAATGTGCTTTTAGTAAGGATGTATCATTTACTTAACTCCTTTTTGTGTAGAAAGGTTCTTTTCATTTCTTTAGGGATGCTAGCTACTTCATAAACACAAGAGTGCCAGGATGTATTTCAGACTATAGTGTCTAGAGACCTATAAATACATAGAGAGAGGACCTGGAAGAAAGAAATTCCCCCTGCCGGGATTGCCAGATACTGAATCCTAGTGGAGTGACATTACAAACTGAAGTTAGAGAAATAAAGAGTAATCATAGAATGAATAACCTTGGTTGTTAAGGATCTAGTAAAGATAGATTTAGTTCTTGCAATAGCATGAGTGTTAGATTTTTTTGCTTTTCTGTTTCCCTAGGAGCTAATACTCTACCCAGGAAGTATCTCTCTATCTTAAGATTCAGAAGACAGAGGTAATTGGTAAAGTATGAAAAGAGGCTTATACACACTCCTAGCACTTTAAGCTGGTTTGGGATGAAAGCGATACAAAAACATCAATCATATTTGTCAATCAGGATTCGAGAATGAGTACCAACTANAACAGGGTAAAATGCCATATTTGTAGGTAACTTGAAGAAGATGACCTTTTAAATTCAGATTGACAAAATTCAAAGCTTCTATTTGTAAAAAAAAGTGAGATGGACACTGGCTCTCTGAGGAAATGTTTCGATCCTAAGGACAGAACAATGTTTGGATAGAGCTTTATAAATATGTTGATTTGATTCTACTTCTTAAATTAGTGCCTATGTGTAGTAAAGTTTTGGTTTCTTTTATTAAATGGATTTTATAATATATAGTAACGATGCATTTTGTTTGACTTTCTTCTATAGGGAATATGTGATTTGTTAGGATATTTTAAGGAATACACTGTAATCCATAACAGCATTTACAAATTACTATATTATGTGTGTAATATTAAGTATGTCACACACATCATTCTATTTCTGATTATTAACTTTTAAATTAATGTGTGAGTTTTGAGTTTTGAACATGATCATCTTCAACCCNAACTTTAATTCTTCTAAGATCTACCTCACTTCTCATACCAACCTAACTTTGGTTCCATAATTCATATATACATACACACATACTTTATATATGTATGTACATACCTTCAAGACCAATTTTTTCTGCCAAAATATTCTTGCATGTGTGATTTTCTGTGATGGTGTGGTCAACTTCCCAGGGAATACACATTCAGGGTAAAGTGTCTTGGCTCTTCTTCTGGAGCTAACAATTGATATTTTTTCCATGGTTAGGGTGGGATTGTGTGCCCAGATATGTTCTCCATATTGGGATTTGGTCTGTCTTGGATAAAAGGTGCACTTGGTGCAGACATATGCCAAGACATTCATATGCATAAAGTAAATATATAAATAATTCTATAAAAAATACGTTCCTTAACGTAGTTTTAATAGCTATATAATGGCCCATCATATGAAGTTATGTTTTTTGAGACAGGAGCTTGCTATGTAGTTCAGAATGGACTTGAACCTGCAATGATTCTTCCTCAGCCTCTTGGTACTGGGATCATAGGCATGCAACACCACCGAACTCATAAATGTAATAATAACTTTCATTCTGAACATTTACAATGTTCCCAAAATTTTACTCTTCTGAAGTATATATATGTACCTGTGCTTCACACACACACACACACACACACACACACACACATACACACACACACAGAGTGTTACACATATGCCAAGGCACCTTTACTGAATTAAATCAGGACAGAGTGCTCCTAGGTATGGTTGAGAAGGGTTTTTTTGTTTGTTTTTCTTTTGCTTTTTTTTTTCCACTGTAGATATGAGAGAGAGTACAGCCAGAGGCATCTGGAAGGGTCCAAAACAGGCAGAGAAAATAGTAGCCTAAATGTTACCAGTTGACTGAGCCAGGCCAAAAAAGGAGAAAGAGCATGGGAGAACAAGAGAAGAGAGAGCAAGGAGAGGTTACCGAGAGAGAGCTGAGAACCAGATGAACCAAGAGGACCAAGAGAGTACATGGTTGAAATGGCAGGATTTTATTGTTTTCANAAGCTAGTGGAAGGGATCCAGCCCCTGAGCTAAACTGATTTAGGGTAAGGGTAGGAGTGAGAAGAGTAATGAGGAGCCACAAGACACTGAGAGAGCCNAGAGGCCAGCTTTGTCATGCTAATAGGCACCTCAGCCTACCATTTGTTCTAGGTTTCTTTGGCACCTGACATTTCTGCCTAGGGCCAATGAAGTGCAAACTACTTGGAAGAAGTCTAGGATGCAGGTTCCAAGTGACCACCTAGGACTGACTGTAGCAGGCAGTTTGCAGTCTGCAATTGGCTGAAAATCTGCTGAAACAGATGTAGATTAGGAACAGAAGCTGAAGTTAAGGAGTTTAGGGGAAAATCTTTATCTTGGTTAAACACTTGAAATTTCCAGGCCTG
>LZPO01117365.1:9265-33425 GCA_001675575.1 Neotoma lepida
GTTTGAGAGGAGGGGGGGAGCATAGCAAAGGGAGGAGAGGGTGGAAAAGTGGGAGCCTTTGGAGGCGTCTGAGGAGACAAGGGAGCCTTTGGAGGCGTCTGAGGAGAAAAGCGGGCCTTCCTCATTTGGTTGAAAAAGGAAAAGCTCACTTGAAATGTGAGTACAGCCTATAGAAAGGAACCAAAGAAAGAAAATTTAAATTTCATTTTCCAGATCTCAAAAATGAAGACAAAACCCAGCTATTGTGAGCCTTGGCAATGGTGCATGTGAATAACCTGGCTGCTGGCAGATAATCAATTAATAGCCAATAGTTATGGCAAGCCCTTCCCATACCCATTTTGTTTTCTTTATTAGAAAAAAGATGAGATTATGCTTGGATTTTCAAAAAAGCTTAAAATTATTATTATTTTATGTGTAGGAGTGTTTTGCCCAAGTGTATGTCTGTGAACTGTGAGCATGCCTGGTACCTGAGGAGGCCAGAAGAAGGCATTTGATCCCTAGGAACTGGAGTTACAGACAGTTATGAGCTGCCATGTGAGGGCTGAGAATTGAACCCGGGTCCTCTGGAAGAGCATNCAGAGTTCTTAACCATTGAGCCATCTCTCCAGGTCCCATCCTTGGATTTTAGAAAAGCCTTTCTTCATNTGACATGCAAAGGTGCCTGGCTATCCCCTAAGGAAGTTCCACAGCGCAACCTCTTCTCACGCTTTCCTACTGATGGCCAAGCCTCAGCACGCTTTCTCATTTGACTCATAAATGGTGTCTGGGTGTCTTCTGAGCTTGTCCCTGGGCTTAGCTTGTCTCTTGCACTGGATTGATAATTCCTCAAACGGGATGGTGCCATCAGTCTCAGAGTCGGAATCTGAGATTTCAGTGTTGGCTCAGGTACCCACTGGCCAGCAGAACACAGGTAAACTAGTTGGCCTCCACTAAGGCATGCATGAAACACTGGACATGATAATGAGACTTCTTGGAATGCTTATGATTTTTCAAAGAGACATTGCCTATGGTGGCACTTTGCAAACTATAAAACATGAAGTTGCGATTTCACATTACATTTGATTTTGGTATTCATATTAATCGGGACTCTCCTGATTTCAGTTAAGGTAAGTCCTGTGCTAACTTGGCTATATGAAAAGCCTTNTGGGCACATCACTGAATGATTGCAACATGTATCAAATAAGAATACAATACAAATAGAACTACACTTGTTTCCTACCAGGTTTTCTTCTGCATAAATTCGTCTGTTAAACATGCCCCTTTCCTGGGGTCTCTCAGCAGCCACAGGTTTAGCTTCTCAGTTTGATACACATAACAAAAAAAAATTGGTGTTTTGGTCCAAGTAACTTTGATGGCTATCTTAGAATTAACTCTCCATGGACTTGGTAAGTGCCTATCACACAGCCACTGTGGCTAGGAGGTTATTTGTATATATTAATATGCCAGCCTGGTCCTACTCCACCACTGAAGCCCAGAAGATCAAGATCATTCCCTCAGAAACCACATGGATTGAGAATGGATGGTTTCCTAAAGGAAAAGTGAGACACTATTTCCAGAATATGCTGGAAAGATCCAAACTACTTCACCTACCTCAGCAGCTTCGTCAGTCAAAACCTTAAGAGCTTGAAATGGGATTGAGAATATAGCTCAGTGGTAGAGTGATGCAGAGCATGAATGAGGACCTGGATTCGATTCTCCGTTGCTATCAAAGGACCGGGGACCGGGAAGATGACTGTCAGTCAGTTGTCTACTGAGCAAGCATGGAGATGTGAGTTTGGATGCTCAGAACACACTTAGAAAGCTGGGCATGATGGCGGGTGCCGTAACATACGTAGACACAGGCAGATCCATGAAGCTCATTGGCCAACCAGCCGAGCCAAACTGATCAACTTCCGGTTCAGAGAGAACCTGTGTCAGAAAGGTGGAACTCAATGAAGGAAGAGCACCCAATGTTGATCTCAAACCTCCACATGCATGTGCACCTATGTGCACAGGTATTACCCTATACTTGTGCACATGCCTCACACATACATGACACCATGCATAACCTTACACACATACAGAAGCTGAAAGAGCCAGTCTGTGTCTGTTCAGGGCTGCACATAGTGGGTCAAGNCTGCTATGTATTGTGGCAATCTGTGACCTGGGAGGCATGCCAAGGACTCAACAGGAGATTTGAAGGAAGACAAAATGTGGTAATTTCCAAAGCAGGGACGGGCATCTATCGGGAGTCCAACCAACACTGAGTTGCTTTGATGTTGTTGATTTCAAACTGGCTGTAAGTTTTCTTGTCCTGGCATTGATGAGCAAGAGGAACAGAGAACTTTCTGAGACCATATTTTTAAACAAAGTCTTTTAAAATAAAACACACATTCATTTGAATACCTGTCTAGCAGCAGGAGGGCCTGTCAAGGGTTCATCCAGGGACACGCTCAGGGCTATGGAGCCAGGCTGCCGGGAGCAGGAAGGGGCAGAGCCCGCAGCCACAGGAGAACATTGTCTCCTGCCAGCTGGGCTGCTCCCTTCTCCCGCAGGACTCAGGCACCAGGTTCCTTGACCTTTGGTGTCTTTTTCTGGGGGCATCGTNGGGGTGGGGGAGTGCACTTCTGAGTCCCTTGCTGGTGCCTTCCATCTCGGTTCTGATTTTCTTGGCAGAATCCAGGGAGAAGCTTGGGGGATTTCAAAAATGGATCCTGATTATGCTGCTGCTGCGAGAAAACGGACGGGGCTAAGGGACAGCGTGCCTTCCAGCTTCCTTTGCTCCCTTTCTCATCATATTCCTTGTCCTCACCTTCTCCCCAGGCTTCTNACCANCTTTCCTCCTTTTTCGCTTTGCCGCACTTGCTCCTTCCGGAGTGAATGTTCCCGAGGACAGCATTTCTAACCTTACTATGACAAAGTCCTGGTCAAGGGACACACACGTAAAGCTAAATTAAACGCAAATGCTGTCTTTAACCGTTCACAGTATCAAACCAAGGGAGGCAGTGTTGACCTCCCCCCACCATGGGCCCATCTGTGGGAGGCTTCAGAGGAAGTCAGTATCTTGGTATTCCTAGGATAGTTCCCGAAAGGGGTTTTTATTTGACTCAAATCTTCAAGACAACTAACTGGACAAAGGACAGCTGACCCTGGCTGATAAGAGAGGACCTGTACAAAGCCACAGGGTAGGTTCAGTTCTGTGTCCCCTTTGCTAATGGATCGAGGTCCCGAACTCTGATCTGGGTTGCTTAGCTACCTCCAGATGCATATGTGTTCCCAAGCATATACTAGGAGTGGGAAGAGGGACTGCCATAGGTGGCCTGCTGAAGATGAACAAGAGTGTAGGACTTGATAAGGAGAGACGAGGCAGAAAAGAAAGCATAGCAGCAACTCTACCACAAATCCCCAACAGCCACGACATCACAGCAACTCAAATGAGTGTGGAGTGCAGTGGCCCTTTAAATTTGGAGTCCTCTAGAGTGGCATGCATCATAGGCATGGTCTAGTCTCTCTAAAAGGCTAAATTAGATTCTTTGTACTTTGTTTTAGAGTACAGACAAATGCATAATCAGTTTTAGAAGGAGTTCCGTCTCTGCTGAATTAAAATCATGTTGATGTTAAAACCACAGGACTTCAGCATTTGGAATNCTGTGCCCTAGAGAAGGAATGATTTCATTTGACTTTCAGTGAATCCTTCAGGGCTGTGCACTTTCCNTTGTCCTTTCCACTCATATTCCTGAGCGTTCTCCTCCTTCTGTCCTGACTCTGGCTCTTAGGAGCGTCTCCTGAGTCTGGCACACCGAGTTCTGTGGTGCCTCTTCTCCAGAACTTCCAACACAGCAGTGAAGCACACGGAGAGCTCNGAGGTGGAGGCAAGGAACATGGATATTCATCTTGGCTTCCCATGAAGNGCTAGACATTTTGGAAAAATCAGGCCTCAGTCTCTGAGAAGCCTCTATTTTCTCATTGGGAAAATGGGTATGATGACCCTTGTTTATGCAGATATTTTCAAAACCAAAGACTTGAGTGGATGTAAGCATGCTTTGTATACTAAGCAGTTGCTGTGTTCTTAACCTATGCATGGTGTTTATAACCTTGGACCTTCATCCTTCTTTGCATATGTATCCATTTACTCACCTCTATCTCTCTCTCTCTCCCTCTCTCCTTCCCTCCCCACCTTTCTTCTGCTAGAAAATAAGCTGTCCTGAAGANCTCTGCAGGCCATATGTACTTTACAGTTCTAGAGAAGGGCCACTGATCATGGATAAAATGGGGTAAAGAGGTGTTCTTTAATGTTGGGTAATGCAGGCGGCCCTGTTCTAAGGTCTGCAATTGTGCTATCTGTACTCATTGGTTCTTTTCCATCTTTAATATTCAAGTCCTGTCCTGCACATAAACCNCTGTTGACCACTAGCCCTGAATTGGTGCCTTTGCACTCTTCCTGAGCCCCAGNCCCCGCTTTCAGGCTCTTGTGCCATCCTTGATTGGGCAGCACTAGTTACACACTTGGGAAGATTTCAGCCAGAAATCTTCTGATGAAGAAAGGTCTGGGGCTGTTAAGATTTCAAAGAAAATAAGGAAAAGAACTGACAAGATTGCTGTTTAGACTTTAATGTTTTGGTCCCCAGTTCTCTTAAAGCAAGGACATCTCAGTCAGGCTTGAAAGTGCTGGNCAGAAAGAGTCAGGGAGGAGGCAGAGTGTGTTTTCTCCTATGCTCTCTATTTCCCATTCCATTAATTACAGAGATTACTCAGCATCTGGGAAATGTAATCCAACTGCTATTTGTTTTGTAAGCTTCACGTTCCTCATCTGCATAGTGTGAACAAATTAAGTCTGATTCTTAGAGTTGCTAAGGAGGGAAATNAGGTGTCTCATGAATGTACCTAGTCATAGAACCTGACCCTGTTAGGTTCATAAAACGATAGACATCTAAACCCAGGGTGGCATGGAGCCAACCCTCTCTACTTGGTTTGTTGTTAGATAGTTCTGTTATAGAACTTTCTGTCTTGCAAGGACAGAAATATCACTTCCACCTATGAGAGCCCTGGGCAAGCAAGGGGTGTGTCTGTTTTTTGGCTTCTCATTCAGTCCCCTAGTGAGGACAGACAGCAGAGGGCCACTGTGGTCAGGGAGCGGAGGAGCCAGACAAGGCTCTGTGGTTATACACTTATTTATTTCCTTATTTATTACTTTTGCAGCTAACATTTTTACAATCATGTTATTTTGTGGTTTATTTGCAAAANGCATTGTGAGCCAAGTTTGCTTCAAACTTGCTCTGAGTTGGAAGGTTGCATAGGGGAGCCAGTGAGAGTGGAGAGAAGGGCTGGAGAGCAATTGCAAAACATTATATAATTGGTATTTCTGTTAATGTGCCTTTCTTTGTACTTAGGATACGCAAGGCAGATGGAGAAATGGAAATGGTGGGCAATACACAGGCTCCACGCATAGCAACATAGGCAGACACTGCAACCTCAGAGATGGAATGCAAAGTGACTAGCTTGGGACAAGCCAGGAGAAGGCTTCCTTTCTGTGTGACAAGCCCTAAGCACCAACACTACATCTTTTGAAAGGTTTTGGAGAGACTAGAGGTTGATTGTTGAGAGAGAAGTGATGGGTAATGAATTAATTCACAAACATCATTTGGAAATTTATTACAAACTAGGTTTTGAAGATTTTAATAAACACAAAAATCTAGTTTTTATGGGTTAGCTGAAATGAGTCCCAAGAGAGGCTCTCCAAAGGCTGCTTGACTCCNAACTCTGGAGTCTCCTGTCACTCCATCTCCCAGGTGCTGGAAGACTCGCCTTGTTGTTGGTGNTGCCCGTTTGGACTGCATTCAAGTTTATTCTTGTATTATTCCATCTGGTGGCTCCCCAAACCACTTTCCTTTTTTTCACTCTCCTTGTAAATATTTATATAAAAAGGTTCTTGCAGTGGCAGGATCCTGTATTGGTAGATTGGCGTAAAGAAAAGTCTTGATGTGTGTTATGCCCTTTATGAACAATTTGGTTAAGTGGATTCCCTCCCAGCTCATTAAAAAAATCCTTTCATTTTAATAACACCATCACAAACTAAATAGCATCAGGGGAAGCATAAGCTTACTGTGTGCAGCCCAAGTGGCGGTCCCTGAACCAGTTCACTCATGAGCTGTTGATGGCTCATGCCAGAACTGGTGATTCCAAGTAATGGCAACACACAGCTTGCATTTAAGGGCTCCTCTCCCCAGGTAGGACNAGGATCTGTAGTATTTTCTGGGTCATCTGGACAAATAAGAGATTAGATAACTGGATCAAGAGATTAAGATATGGTTTCCAAAGAGACAGCACTCATTTTGCCTTGTTTTGTTCTTCTCTGCCCTCCATCCTGGGCATGTTCATCCTTGCCCACAGCTTTACCTGACGCCTTTCAAAGGTAATAGTAAAATCTTTCTGTTTAGCTTTGTCTTCTTTTCCAAGCCCCATTCTGTATTCTCAGCCCTTCCAGACCCTTTAAACAAGATTTCTACCATTGTCTTAATTCAACAGGAGGAAAGCTAGCCTAATCAACCCCCTTCTGGACTTGGACCCACTCTAGCCTTTGTGAATGGAGTCTTCCATTCTTATCCAAATCTACACCATTCACTCTCCCAGACATATAACCCCTGATCTGTTTCCTGTGTTTTACACTCCCATAGGCCCCCCAATACAACTTATTGTCAAATGATTTTAATATGTCATGATGATTTTGTGTGTACATCTTTGTTTCTATCCTTGCTATCATCATCCTCGGCTCCTTTGCATGGTACCCANNCATTGGCCTATGTATGCATTCATTTAGCTCCTCTATTGATTGGATATCTACAGAATACTAAACATTTAGCAGGCACTGGGGGCAAAGAAGTGAACAAGAATGTAAAAGAATTTGCACGTATTCTCATGAGAGAAGTACATCAAAAGCTTTAATGATAAACTAACACTTTGAGTGTGACCATAGGGAAGAAAACCCAGGGCAGTCTCAGTTCTCTCTCTTTCCTGACTCTCAAAGATCATGCTGCACGATGCTGATTTACTGGATTATGTCACTTCTCAAATTCTGTCAGTGTCCTTCACTGATATCTACTAATTTCANNTCATCTGTGTTTAGATTGAGTAGCAAAACAATTATGGTCTGTGGATACTACCATGGCTCTACCATTTGATGTTACCTAGTGGCCTTGTGGCTGTTTTAGTGTTATGAGTATATGCCACATTATTCCTGGAATGGTAAAGTTATCTACTGGTGTCTTCTCAGGATGTATCCTTGGCATTGGCAATGGTCGACAGTATTTGTTCTCCATCTATATTTAATGTGGCACTTTTTCTTCATATGGTGCTATTTATTGTTTCCCTATTCTGAGATCATTCCACTCTTCTATATTTCTCTCTTCTTATCTAGCTGTGCTATATTGAGTTAATTGGGAGACATCTTGATTATTAATGCAAATGTCAAGACTACTGGGAAGCTCACTTCTCATAGAAGGTTTTGTTAGTACATCTGCTAGCTTATTCTCTGTCCCCTAATTCTACCTATCAAGTAAGTGTTCATTCTTCCNACTTCCAGAAGAACACCATAACAGTCAATACGGATTCAACAGCCAATGAACCCCTGAATTCGGGGACTGTAGACTTGGTTGATGTAACGTGAGGATTGGAAGGACTCTTCTTTGAAGTAAATCCTCTGCTTTCTCTAATGCAAAATCATGGATCTGATTAATCTGTGTGGTCCTTGATGCTCTGTAAGATGTAGTCCACAGACTACTACTAACCTGAACTCCTTGGTCAGGTGAGACCGCTTCATGTAGGCGTTTATTATGTGATCTGGGATGAAAGAGCAGAGTATTGTAGAGCAACAACTCCATAACAAGGACCATCTCTCTGGTCCTTCATTCTTTTTGTCCAGTTAGTTTGCAGATTGGAAAGTCAAGAGCAAAAGCACTGTGCTTTGTCCATGCCGCAATGAGACAGACATGATAACAGGAACATTAGAAATCTGGGTTTCTTTCTGGGTGTGTGTTTGTGTGTGTGATACATGTGCAAGCACATGAGTGTGTAGGTACACATACCCTGTGTTCATGCGGAGGNCAGAGGTCAATGTTGAGTGTGTTCCTCAGTAACTCTCCGCTTTATTTTTGGAGACAAGGTCTCATACTAAGCCTGGAGCTTACAGAGTTGNCTGGATTAGCTGGCCAGTGGCCCTGGAGAGTCACCCTCTNCTAACTCCCCAGTGTTGAGACTGCAGGTATGCTAGAGGCCCCCATTTTTATGTAGGCATTACAGATACTAACTTGAATCNGCATGCTGGCCTGGCAAGAACTTTAACAACTATGCCATTTCCCAGGCCCTGGAAACCAGGGTTTGACCATGTAGTTTTCCGTATTTGGCCTCGTAGCTACAATGAAAATTGCTTAGGGNTATGATGTTTTATTCAACTATGTTTTAATTCCTCCACATTTACTGCTCTTTCACCCTCCCCTTAAAAAACAAAACAAACAAACAAATAGGAACACACGTGTCATTTGTAGGAATGCAGAATGCCTGCTCTAGACTTGCCATTTTTCATCAGAGAACAGACCAAACTGTTGCACAACAGCTGGCTACAGCTGGACCGAGGAAGAGTCTCAGTTCTGAGAAAGACTGCACATTCCCCTACTGGAAAGACAGGCATCATTGGGAAATATTCAATAAAAAGTTTTGAGACACAGATTCTCATTCACAGATGGAGGGTTGCAGGAAGCTGTTTTTCCTCTTAAGTCTTGGCTCCATCGGGAAGGATGCTATTTAGTGTAATTCTGAACTGATTATTTTGTTGATCATGCTTCAAAACCCTTGCCCTTTAAACACGTTCCCAGAGTAAATTGAGTGCAATTGAATGTTTAAAAAAAGAGCCTTGTTAGAGTTAGAGATTTGAGGGAGGGGACGCTCAGAGAGGGTGAATGGAAACCTGCCTGAGGACCTAAATGTCAAAAGGGATGGGGGTGGGGTAGGCAAAGCAAAGAAAGCCCAGCGTTCTGTCTTGGAAACCCTTGTTGGTTGCATGAGTCATCCCACAGGACAAATAAAACCTCACTCATCACTCTGTCTTCCTTGTCTGTAGCAGAGGAGAAACAGTGGGGCCCTGCAAAAACATGAGCAACTCCTTGTAGCATCTGTAGGTGGGGAAGGTTTCCAAGCCACAGAGAGGGCTGTGAACACAGTTAGTTACTGGGGCTTCAGTTTTTCTCAGCCAAATAGGAAGAAGCTCCAAACTGACCTTGGAAAAACATACAGAAGGAAAAAATATTGTCATCTCCCCCTGTGTGTTTGTAGTAAGAGATTTAAAAAGAAAGAAAGAAACAAATACACTGCTTTCCAGTTTTCCATAAAGAGTTTGAATGTTTTTGAATCACTGTGGCAGAACCCACTGTGCACTGGGGCTGCAAGGACTTAAGCTTTGCCCCTTCTTGAAGAATACAAGGTCACCTACACAGCACAACCATATTCATATTAAAAAGCCTGAGGGGAAACGCATTCTCACCAGCACTTTCAGTAGAGATTGCAATTAGCATTTTTATGAAGAACATAAACTCTGCGTATCAAAGATGCACTTTTATTGCTCTGAAACTGGCTTGAATAAGCATCCCGAGAACGTTTGGCCCTTCTGCTTCTAGGAGGAGGCCAATTAAAACACGGTCTGTCTAACTGCCAGTCCCTCCCACCCTCCAGTGAGGCAACAACAATACTGAGACGGTGGCCTTGGCGCCCTCATAAGTGGCTTTTCAGCTAGTGGGCACCTGGAAAGAAAATAATGATTTCTTGGCTCTCTTGGAAATAACACAAATATAAAAAGAAAAAAAAAACCCAAAAAACTCAAGGCTTATTTTGCTTGCTCCTCATCACTCCAGTTAAGAATTACATGGTTCAACCAGATGACTTACCTGGCCACCAGTCATGGCAGCTCTTGTTTCTGTTCAGCCAAGCTGGGAGCAGCAAGGCTCAAGGGTAAGGGGGCAATGGACTGTGGCTCTTTGTGATGAACCGCCAGAAAATGGCCTGTACCAGCAGGTATCTCTTTGAGAGATACAGGACACAGTCTTCCTGTGGCCACCAAGTGTCATTTACTGACTTTTCTTCAAATGTTGTTTAATAATGTAGGAAGAGGATTTGCTGTCGTGGTGAGGTGGTTTGAAAGAAAATGGCTCCCCAAAGGAGTGGTACTAATGGGAGGTGTGGCCTCGGTGGAGTAGGTGTGGTCTTGTTGGAGGAAGTGTGTCACTGTAGAGGCAGGCTTTGAGGTCTCATATATGCTCAAGCCATGTCCACTGAGCCAGACCACTTCCTGTTGCCTGCACAAGATGTAGAACTCTCAGCTAACTCTCCAGCACCGTGTCTGCCTGCATGCCATCATGTTGCACCACGATGATAATGGACTAAACCTCTGAAAATGTAAGCCACCCCAATTAAATGTCTTTCCTCTATAAGAGTTGCTCTGGTCATGGAGTCTCTTTACAGCAATAGAAACTCTAATTAAGACACATGGTATGAGGCAGAAAGTTGAAAGTATAATGTCTTGGCACTCTTGGAGCCAGAGGTAACAGTGAGGGTTTAAGTGATTGGTTCTATTATAAGGGAAATGAATGCAGTCTCCGTTTTACATTAAGTAATCACCGGCAAGACTCAGGCTCATGATTCCATTTTCCAGTTCATGGCAATGGCACTGACAGGCATATAAACTGATGACAAATGTTTCTTGACTAAAGGAATTAATATGTCAGGATATGAGGAGGGGGTACACTTTCTGCTGGATGACTTTAGGTACCATCTAGCAGTTTTCTTGTACAGTTAAATTCACTTGTGTGACTGAGACAATAGTACCTTTTAGAATGAATCTTCCATAATCCAGATAAAGAAGTAGACTGACTTCACGGGAAAATGATGAGTGTGATGCCTTGAGGAGGAACAGTTTTGATGGTTTCACCTGTATAAAGAGGGCACAAAAGAGGATATCCAAGAGGGAAGCTGTTCTGGGCTTGGATTAGTAACTTGTCAATGTCAAAAGTTATAGTCAATGTTCCCGAGATTTTCTTTTACTTTCCTTCAAGTTTTAAGACAGTGTCTGTAGATCTAGACATCATATTTTCATAAATTAATGTCTATAGCAAAACAGAAGAGGCTTTTTTTTTCCAAGACAGGGTTTCTCTGGGTAGCCCTGGCTGGCCTGGAACTTGCTTTGTAGATCTGCCTCTGCCTCCAGAGTGCTGGATTAAAAGTGTGTGTCACCGCTGCCCCACTAGAAGAGTTTTTTAAGGATGAAAAGACTCCCCCTGTATATCACTCTCTGTAATAGGCAAGAAAGAAAACCCTGAAAAAACTAAATGGCCATGGTTGATAAGAGCCATTGTCTGTTTGCTAGTACTGCTGTAACATGCATAACCAAATGCATGCTTTTACAACAGCTTCTTTCTTTGATTTTGCATGCTAGAAGCATGATATTCAGGGAATGCTGAGGTTGATTTCCTGCATGCTTGCAAATGGCTGTCTTCTCTGTCTCTTCATAAGATCTTTCATCTCTGTGTGTCTGTGTCTTAATATTGTACTTTCTGAAACATACCAGTCCTATTGGATGAAAGCATACCCTAGAGACTCCATCCTATTATTCAGAGGTACTGGGGCTTAGGATGTGACCTGGTTTTTAGAGAGTGAGATAGGGATACAGTTCACTCCAGAATAGTCATCATGATCAATCCACTGAGATTTGGAATATTGCTGCTTAGGCAACACTGGGTAGCAAGAAAGATGGTGCATGGTTGTCATGTATGATGGTGAGGATGTATAGATTCCTACCAATGATGGTGATGTTTTGATGTATAGATTGTTGGGATATCTTCACTTTCCCCAAATGGGACTTTTGAAGAGGATGATATTAGAAATGATGCAGAAAAACCAAGAGATCAGGACAACTTACTAGTTCAGCTTTTAGATGTGGCTCTGAACACAGGCAGCTGTATCAAGTGAGTGTGTATTGTTTTGTAGCAAGTGAACACCAAGATAAACAAGGGGTTTTGTTGACAAATAACACAGCACCTTTTTTTTTTCAGGAGGAAAATTTCTTTGTTCACTAAGATTCTTTTCATCTTAGAGTAATTATGTTCAAGGTCATAGGCTACCAGGAACCAAGGTAACAAGAAAGGGCTTTATTTCTTTGAGTCATGAGGATGAATTTAGTGTATAGGGAGAGAAAAGCATGTGTGTGTGTGTGTGTGTGTGTGTGTGTGTGTGTTTGTGTGTGTGTGTGTGTTAATAGAAAAGGCTGAGAAATGAAAGACTTGAGAGAAAAAGAGACTGCGATAGTGCCGGCTGTGGGAGGATCCACGGGCTTCCTAGAATGGGGAAGTCTGGTGTTCACTCTGGATATATTTTTCCTCATGTGATAGAGTGCTCTTCTCATGCAGCCTCCTTTGATCATCTATTCTATGGCACACACTATCTCAAGGGAAGAGAGTGCTGCCAATCTACTGATGAGAAGAGCTGGCCAATGACCCATGAATGGAAAGCATGCAGCCCAGGCAGGATTGCAGAAACAGGTGAGCTCCGACCATTCCCTGCTCCTACCTCCAGGTACAGAAAGAAACTGAAGTGATCTGAAACGTCACAGGGTGTTGAAAGGGACATGGGAGTGTATGTGTGACTCAATTTTAGCAAGACTTGAAGGATCTGGATGATCATAGCTATCACCTAAGTTACATATACATTGTAAAATCAATCATCCAATTTTATGCTGGGATTATAAGTAATTCAAAAACACTTTTCATACAATATTATTTATTTGATTAAATTTCTGTTATTTATTTTTCCAATTTTGAGATAGGAACTTGCGCTGTAGCTCAGATTGGCCTTGAACTCGTAACCCTCCTGTGTCAAGCTCCTGATTAGGTGGGGTTGTAGGCATGTGCCTCTCAAGCTGGGCTCTAACTTTGATATCTTGAAGTAAGAATTGGTGGTACATATCCGTACACCTAGCACTTGTATGATTGAGACAGGAAGATTGCAAGTTCAAGGCCAGCTTGGGCTAGATAACAAGGCTGCTGTGTCAAAAAGTTAAAACAACACCAACAACAACCCTGAAATAATTTTAAATTGGCAGGATTTCGGATGTCCTTTATTCAGTCTCTACCTATGATAACACCTCACAAAACTGTAGTTTGATATTAGCCAGGGTATTAACTTTTATAACCATCAAGGTATAGGGCATTTCAGTCCCACAAGGACTCCCTGTGTTGTCCTTGCATCCAGACAAATTTCATCCCGTCCCATTTCCCCCAAACGCTGGTGATAATTAGTTTATTTTCTATTTCTAAAATTATAACTTGTCAAGAATGTTGCATCACAAAAGCTGTAGATTGGGACTTCTGGGTAAGATGGTGGATAAGAAACATCACCACTATACATGGATTTCCCTGGGAAGGGGAAATAGATGAGATCTCCTGGGTAACCTGGGGGCAGGTAGGGGGTGGGGGATGGGAACATGAGGGAACGGGTTGGTCGAGTTGGGGTCAGGGCGAAGGGAGGGAGTAATGAAAGAGATATCTTGACAGAGAGGGCTAATTTGGGGTTAGGGAGAAACCTGGTGCCAGGGAAACTCCCAGGAATTCACAAGGATGACCCCAGCTAAGACTCCTAGCAATAGTGAAGAGGGTGCCTGAACTGGCCTTCTCCTATAATCAGATTGGTGACTACCCTAATTGTCAACAGATAGCCTTCATCCAGTAACTGATGAAAGCAGATGCAAAGATCCACAGCCAAGCACTGGGCTGAGCTCCTAGAGTCCAGTTGACAAGAGGGAGGAGGGATTGTGCAAGCAAGGAAGGGTCAAGATCATGACAGGGAAACCCACAGAGACAGCTGAGCTGAGCTAATGGGAACTCACGGACTCTGGTCCCACAGCTAGGGAGCCTGCATGAGACTGACCTAAGCCCCCTGCATGTGGATGACAGTTGTGTAGCTTGGTCTATTTATGGGGCCTCTAGGGGTGGGATCAGGATCTGTCTCTGGTGCATGAATGGGCTTTTTGGAACCTATTCCCCATGCAGGGATGCCTCTCCCAGCCTTGATGCAGGGGGAAGGAGCTTGGTCCTGCCTCAAAGTGATATGATAGGCTTTGTTGACTTCTGTGGGAGGCCTGCTCCTTCCTGAATGGGGGAGGAGTGGATGAGGGGATAGGCAGGAGGTGGGGGGAGGAAACGGGAAGAGAGGAGGGAGGGGAAAATGTGGTTGGTAAATGAAAAAAATAATTAAAAAAAAGAAAAGAAAAAAAAAGAAATATCACCACTGAAACTCAGTAAAAGAAAACATTTAAGATACCACAGTAATCTCTTTTTCTGTAAGAGACAAGATCTGTAAATGAACTTCTAGTCCAGGGAGGTCTCTATAGGCCAGCAAGTGGGAGCACTGAGAACTGGTGCCTGATGTAAATTTTCTCGAAGTCCTCTGGGTGCATCAAGCTGCACTGGGGAGAGCAGGACACATTGCACGAATTGTGTAGGGAGTGCTTCTCCTCACATACGTCAGACCTGCAGGACCAGAAGAAGCCAAGGTGGAGTACATGTGTCCCAGGGAACCACTAGGAACAGACTTCCACTCTCCTCCTCCGCCCACCAGAAACTGAAGGGTACAAAGGCCAATGGCTTCCACTCCGCTTCCCTGCTGCATCACCAAGGGGAACTTAGAGGAGCCGGAGGGATCTGGAGGGCTGCTCCTTTCAACTCAGCATACGGTGATGGAAGCATTCTCTTTATGCCTTATTTTCTACTATTTAATCTCCACTCACATGTATGTCTCATGATGGTTTTGCTTCTGTCTGCAGATTGCTCAGTTAGGTTTTAAGGAATGTCCTGTATGTTTCTCCCCCCAATCCACTGTAAGGCACACTCTACCACACTTTCCCTCCACATTCCGTGTTCTCCTCTTATTCCTATGTCTTTCCCTCATTGTTGTATCCTTATTGCCTCCTGTTTTTAATTCTTAATTTTAACCATCCATAGTTTTAACAGTTTCTAAAATTCTGTGGAACCTGACAGTATCTCAACTTTCCCCTCCCAGCTACTTTCCTATGTAGATTTTTTCCTTTCAAAGTTGATTTAATAATTAATCCTTAGCTTTACATATTCCACTTCCCTCCCACATCTAACCTTAGTAAATCTTCTGGCCTTTGTGGACACCTGCACACACATGGCATTCACACACACACACACACACATACACACAAATAAATAAAAAAAAATTAGCTCCTGTACAAGAACACAAGCAAACAGTTGTATGAAATAAGTAACATGATACAAGAGATGAAAGAGGAATTCAACAAAGAGATAAATACTGAAGAATAAACAAATCAGAACTACTGGAAGTGAAAAACACAATATGTCAGATAAAAAGCTCTATGGAGAGTCTCAGTATTAGAATGGATCAAAAGAGGACAGAACAGCAGAGCTTGAAGACCAGGTAGAGGGGTTGGAAAAGTCACGCACAAACAAGATACAATGATGAAGAAGAAACAAATGTAGATTCCAAAATATAGAGAACACCATGAAAAGCCCAAATCTATGAATAATGAACACAAAAGGAGAAGGGTTTAGTTCTACAGACATAGAAGATGTTTTAGAAACTGTCATAAAAGTTCTCACAGTAGGAAAAGAAGTGTCAATTTAGCCACACGAGGTATTATGATACCAAACACATAGGCCAGAAAATAATTCCCCTCATTATACTTACTTGCATCATAATTAAGCCACTAAATATATAGAACAGGGACAGAAGATTGAAAGTGGCAAGAAACACCAAGTAACACATATAAGCAGGTCTATCAGAGTAACAGCAGACTTGTCGACTGAAATGTGAAAGCCAAGAGCATCTGAAAGGCTGTATTCCAAGTTCTGAAAGACAACTACAAACCCAGATGGCTCTACTTAGAAAAAGTATCTGGCATCATTGAAGGAGAAAGTAAACTTTTCATAATAAAACACACGAAGGCAATTTGTGACCACTAGACAGCTCTACAGAAGACACGTGAAGGAATTCTTCAGACCAAAGTGAAAAAGACATCATCCATGAAGCCAGAAGAAAGAATAAGCCAAAGTATAATAATAGTTAAGCAAGGGAAGAAGAGGCCAACAGTAAACAATATTAACAAAATGACAAAAATCAGTACACACCTTCAATAATGACTTTGAATATTAATTATCTCAATTTTTGAATCAAAATAGATTTTGAATAAAAATTAAAATAAACAGATAAAGAAGGTCCTTCCATACAGATTAGGAGAACAATTCACCAAGTGAGGAATTATAAGTCAAACACAACTGCATCCAATTTCATAAAACAAATACTACAAGATGTAAAACCATAGATTAACCCAGCACAGCAGTAATGAATAACTTCCATGCCCAACTCTCACCAACTGACAGGTCGTCCACACTAAGAACCTAGAATATGTACATATCTAGGTATACATAGATCAAAGGGTCTTAGACGGCATCCTCAGGACATTCCATCCAATAGCGCAGAACACAGCAGCCTAGGTGACTTTCTTTAAAGCAGACCACATATCAGCACACAAAACCATCTCAACAAGCACAGGAAAATTGATATGGTTCTTCTTGTTCTATCTGATCATAAGGGAAGAAAACAGCAAGCCAACAGCAATGGAAAGTGTAGAACATGCACAAACTATGGAGGTTAAACTGAGTACAACTGAATGTGTCACTGAAGAAATCAAGGTTGAAATTCAAGATCCATAGGATCAAAGGAAGATGACAACACAGCATACAAAACCTATGGAGTACAATAGCCAGTCTTGAGAAGGAAGTGCATAGTTCTAAGGGTCCACATTAAGAAATCAGAGTTTTCCCACAAATAATTTCATGATACAACTTAGGATCTGGGAAAAATAAGAACAAGTCAAGCTCCAAATCAATGGACCAGAAGAAATCATTCAAATCCTATCAGAAATAAATAAAATAGAAAGAAAGGTAAAACAATGCAAAGAATCAACAAAACAGACTCATTTCTTTGAAAAGATGAACAAGATTGACAAACCCTTAGCCAAAGTAATCAAAAGGAGGGAAGAAAAGAATTCAAGTAAATAAAATTAGAGATGAGAAGGGAGCTGTTGTGACAGCTGTCCAATAAAGTTTAGGAAATCATTAGGTCATACCTTTAAAACATATATTCCACTAAAAGAAATGGGTAGGTTTTTAGATGCATATAACCTACCAAAACTAAAGCAAGATGATACAAACAATTTAAAGAGGTATATGACAAGTAGTAAGAGTAAAGCAGTAATTAACCCTCTCTCAGCTAAAATGTCCAGGTCCAGATGGATTCATTGGTGAATTTTCCCAGACCTTCAAAGAAGATTTAGCATTGATGCTTCCTCAAGAATCCCACAAAGTATCCCACAAGTATCCCACAAAGCAGGACATGCTACCAAAGTCTTTTTATGAAGCTGGTATTATCCTGATACCAAAACCACATAAATAACTAACATAAAAAGAAAATCACAGACCAATCTTCCTTATGAACATAGATGCAAAGATTCTCAATAAAATACTTGAAACTGAATTCAAGATCACACCAAAGAGATTGTCTAACATGATCAAGTTGGCTTTATTCTAGAGATTCGGGCATGGTTCAATAGATGCACATCAATAAATGTTATATAAATTATATAAATGGACCCAAAGACAGAAATCACATTATCACCTCCATAAACATAGAAAAGGCTTTCAATAAAATCCACATCCATTCATGACAAAAAGTCTGAAGAAATTTGGAACAGAAGGAACGTAAGAAAGACTACATAAGAAAAACTTCCAACCAATATTACATTATGTGGGGAAAGTCAAAGCATTCCTGCTAAAATAAGGTATGGTACACAGGTGAGCACTTTCTCCATTCTTGCTGTGTGTAGTACTTGAAGCCCTAGTTAGCACAATTAGATGAGAGGGAAATAAAAGGGAACTCAAAGTTCCTTGTTTGCAGATATGATTCTATGCATAGTAAAGCCTAAGGCATCCACCAACAAACTCTTAGAATTCAAACACATTTTGGCAAAGTTGCAGGGTACAAAATTAACATACAAAGAGTAGTAGATTTTTTGTATACTGTGAACAAACACACCGGCAAAAGAAATCAGAGAAACAATTCCATTCACAAAAACCTAACAAATACATTGGGGAAGAAACTTAAGCAAAGATGTGAATGACTTCTGTAATGACAAATTAAAAACACTGAAGAAAGAAACTGATGATGACAGCAGAAGATAGAAAGACCTCCTATGATTCAGGATTGGAAGATTTAATATTTTGAATATGACCATTCTACTAAAAGCAACTTATGGATTCAATGAAGTCCAAATAAAAATTTCAATGCTTTTCTTCACAGGAATAGGAAAAAAAACCCATAAATTCATATGGAAGCTTAAAATATCTTGAGTAGCTAAAACAATCTTGAGGAAAAAGAATAATGCTGGAGATATCACTATAACTGATCTCAAGTTACTCTTCAGTGTCATAGAAATGAAAACAACATGTTGCAGAGATATAGACTAATGCAATAGAATAGATGACCAGGATGTAAACACATGCAGCTACAGCCACTTACGTTTTGCAAAACAAACACCAAACAAGGTTGGAAAAAAGTCCCCTCAACAAATGGTTCTGGTCAAAACGGATGACAACGTGTAGAAGAATGAAAGTAGATCTTTATCTCCCACACTGCACAAAACTTAGCTCCAAATGGATCAAGGACCTTGATGTAAAACTTGAAGCTCTGAAACAGTGAGAGGGGAAAGCAGGAGTGTACTTCAAGATCTAGGCATTAGCAGTAGCGAGTTTAATAGACTTTAGTTGCTCAGGAAATGAGACCAACAATTGACAAATGGGCTTCATAAAGTTAAAAACGTGTCTGTACAGCAAAGGAAACTGTCAGTGGAATGAAGAGGCAGCATACAGAGTAGGAGAAACTATTGTGCAGATGTACATTTGATAGAGGATTAATATCTGGAGTATCAAAGAATTTAAAAAAACCTTAACTTTAAGAAAACAACTCAATCAAATAATAGGCTATGGAGCTGAACAAAGAGCTCCCCAAAGACGAAATACTAATAAGTATTTATATTTCTACTTCTTTTATTTTTTGAGCATATAATTACATCATTTCCCCCTTCCCCTTCATCCCACCAAACCCTCCCAAACATCCCTCCTTGCTCTCTCAAATTCATGGCCTCTTTTTTCATTAATTGTTATTTTACACACACACTCTCTCTCTCTCTCTCTCTCTCTCTCTCTCTCTCTCTCTCTCTCTCTCTCTCTCTCACACACACACACACGTATATTCCTAAATGTGACCTGCTCAGTCTGTATAATGATACTTGTGTGTATGTCTGCAGGGCTGGCCATTTGGTATTTTTAAAGTGTTCTTAGCCAACAGGGAAGTGTAAACTAAAATTACTTTGAGAGTCCATCTCACCCCAGTTGGAATGGCTGTCATCAAGAAAACAAATGACAACAAATGTTGACTAGAATGTAGGAAAAGATGAATTCTTTTCTTTTTTTCTTTTTTCTTTTCTTTTTTCGAGACAGGGTTTCTCTGTGTAGCTTTGCGCCTTTCCTGGAACTCACTCGGTAGCCCAGGCTGGCCTCGAACTCACAGAGATCCACCTGCCTCTGCCTCCCAAGTGCTGGGATTAAAGGCGTGCACCACCATCGCCCGGCTGAAAAGATGAATTCTTATTTACAGTTCGGTAAATATAAATTCCTGAAGCCACAATGGAAATGAGTGTGAAAATTTCTCCGAAAGCTAAAAACATAACTATCGTGTGCCCTAGCTGTATTCCTGGACACACACTCTAAAGACTCTTTATCCCACAACGGAGAGACTTGCATATCCGCTTCCACTTTCATCATTTCTGCTCCATACTTGCAATGCAATTCTAGTTATCTGTAACTATGAGAACTTCAGGAAAATGGATAGAACTGGAAAATAGTGTACTGACTGAGGCNCAGAAAGACAAAATGCCATTATTTCTCATATAAGATTCTAGCTTCAAGTTTTTAAACTAGTGTGTTAAATTTAGAATGTCTACAGAGGCCAAGGAGGTGAAAGGGCCCATAGTGGTGAAGGAGGGTGGGCAGTGAATCCAGGCGACATNAAAGTAGAAGGGGGAAAATACTGGNATAAAAGTTTTAGTGAGGAAGGGTATGGTGGGAAGTGATGAGAGAGNTAACCAAAATTAAAGATATGTGATAGAGCCATAGGAAACTCTACTATGTTGTAAACTAATTAAAACATAATTTAAAAAGAAGGGTTTAAACGGAGGGACCATGCATGGGTAGACAATGCTGCTTTCAGAAGCCATTGATTATTACATGAAAACTCCAAGGCTGGATGTGGGTATTTCCCTGTGAGATGTTGTCTAGGAATTCCAGAGGCCCCTAAAAGAATGAAAGCTATTTCCATGTTTTATTTTATTGCCAATCATAAATAGATGGTAGGATCCTATTGCTAAAGACAGCATGCAGAACACAGAGATATTAAGTTGAAATTGATCTGAAGCATCCATCCTGCTGCATAGATTTCAGGGTGTTCGAAGATACTATGCAAGCCTGTGGTGACAAAATCCATCAGCAGTCTACCCCTGCTGTAGGCCCTGTGTGCTGCAATAGCAACTTGCCAGGCAGGATGTGCTTAATGGTGCAACAGTGACATGGCATTATGGGAGTAACTAACCATTTTCTGATCAGATTTGAGCCTGCTCCACAGCAGGAAATTCATGCCTAGTATTGTAAACCTGTTTAAAAACCAATGGCTGGGAAGGCCATAGGGGCAATGGGGGGAAATGTAGTGGGTTTTGCTATATGAACATGTTGTCAAACAGACTCCTAAATGTTTATGTTCATACCCATAGACTAGTGCTGCTCTCAGCCTTTGTCAAAGAAGCTTCCATTTGAAGTGGTTTATAATTAGTGCAGAAACTCATAACTGATCAAAGTGCTGAGATTAAGTGAGCCCTGAGTGCTTAGCCTTAAACAGGACATCCGTATCACTCTCTGTGAGGCTCAGGAAACATCACGGGAGAGGAAGCAGAAACAAGGGAAGAACCAGAGGAAGGGAATGAGGAGTATGAAATACTATTCTGGACATGACATGGCTGTTACACTCATGAACTCACAGAAACTGTGGTTTCTTGTATGAGACCTCCACAAATAGGGTCTGTAAATGTTCCATCATGGATGTAGAGGGAGCTCATGAAGTCTTACCTCTCCTTGAGGGGCTATTGGCAATTACTGAATCCTGGAGGAGTGGGAACCATCTTTTTTATCAGTGATATAGTCATTGATATATTGCCCATGCTCTAGGAAATAACCCTACACCCATGCTCATACAAACAACCCTAATGAAATCCACTGGGACACACACACACACACACACACACACACACACACACACACACACACTAAAAAAATACAGAAAAGCAGATGGGGGACTTGATGGGAAGATGAAGGGTTTTAGTATGAGTGGGAGTGGCTAAGAGAGGGTTTGGGGGTCTGGAATGTGGCCCAGTTGACAAAGTGCTTGCCCCACACTCCTGGAGCTCTGGCTCAGTCTCCATCACTGCATAAACTGAGTGTTGCGCATGTCTGAATCCCAGACTTGGGAGGTGAAGACACACCAGGATTTCAAGGTCACCTTTGCCTATAGAGTGAGTTTTGAACAATNCTGGCCCATATGACACTCTTTTCAAATAAACCAACTCCCCCAAGCCCCCCCAAATCAAAGAGATGATAATAAGGGATAAATATAATAAAAATTTATACTCATTTGAAATTGTTAAAAGAATAAATAAAAACATTTTTAAAAAGAAAGTTGATAAGACCAATTCTAAAAACTGTTCTCTGTCCTAAGATACTCAAGGCTTATTAATGATAATTTGGGCATGCTTTATAGTTTTGAGTCCCTGATCCATTTAGAGTTAATTTTTACACAGAGTGTGAAGATTAGGTCACGGTTCACTTTCAGTCTATGGACATCCAACTATTCCAACACTTGTTTGAAAAGACTACCTTTCCTCTGTTGAGAGCTCTAGCATTTTTGTTAAGAACTCACCTATGTACATTTGTGAGTCTCTTTTGGTTTCTGTAGTTAGCTAACTCATTGGTATGCGCCTTTTCCTCTGCTAGTATCAGATTCTCTTGGTTACTGTAAGCATAAAACATAAGTCTTAGAATCAGGGAGAGTATTTTTTTTCTTTTGTCTGTCAAGATTCAGTTTTTGAAATTGATATATTTAGGTCATTTATATTTAATGTAATAACCTTTCAGAATTAAGTCTATGATTTTAGTTTTTAGTTAATTTTATTATTATTATTTTTATATTCTTACCATCCTATGGAGTTCTTAAACTGTATGGAATTCTGTTTTGATTTTTCATTAGACCCTATACAGTTGTTATAAGTTGCATATTATATATGTGTAACTTGTTGCTGTTTATTAGTACCATTACTTTGCCAGCTCAAATGAGGAATATAAGTTATATTATACTTTTAATATATTTAATATATAATAATAACATATAAGTTATAATATTGTTTCATTAACATTTATTAACTGTTACCATTTGTGTTATAATTTTAAGAAATATTTACTCTACATTCATTTGAGTTTACATCAGACACTGCTGNAACATTTTATATTTTATCAGCAAACATAGTGTGAGTACTTGGAAAAGAAAAATCTACTTAATGTAGGTATAGTGTCCTACACTTATGCACTTTCTTTTTTTCAAATGTTTGAAGATTATTTCTTTAGTGACTCCCTTAGTCATTCTGCCATAGGTTTTCTTAATTTCTTAATTTTCCTGCATCATTCTAAAAGATATTTTTCACTGAATATTATATTTGAGGTTGACAATTTTCTGTAAGCATTTGAAAACTGTCATTTTCTTCTGGCCTCTGATTTCTAATGAACAGTCCACTACCCTTGGAATGTTTTCCTCTCATGTGGATATGGCATTGTTGCTCTTTCTTGGCTTGCAGTGGTTTGTGGCTTTAATTTTATAAACTTTTGGATTGGTTTTATATTTCTTGGTGGGAGTTCATTCCTTTTCTCATTTGCCTGTGAGGCAATGTTCGTAATTGTTCACTGAAGCACTTTCATGACGGCTGCCTTATAGCACTGTCAGATTATTCTAACATTGCTACCACATTGGTGCTGACATTTATCCATTCTCTTTTTTCCATTCAGTTTAAGANCCCTTGGTATTTGGCAGGAGCATCTTCATCACTGAGTTCTGGACACCTAGGATGTTAAGCAAGAGAAGCTGTACCTGAAATTAATTCCAGCTTCTTTTTGAGACACTTTGGTGGGAAAATGAGAGCTGCTACTTCATTACCAGTTGACTTCCACCAAAACACAAGAGGGTGGGTGGGCTCTTCTTTCTGGCTAAGTTGACCTGAGAAGCCCAGTTCCTTTGTGGGACTCTTGCTCTGGAGCAATCCTTGTACAGTGTAAATATGTATTACTCTCATTGGTTAATAAAACAGCTGACTGGCCAATTGCTTGGGAGGTAGAGGTTAGGTAAGACTTGCAGACAAAAAGAGAGTGCAAAAAAGAAGAGGGAGGAGTCTCAGGAGTCATGAGGAGACATGAAGAGAAGCAAGATGAACTTGCTGTGTTGAAAAAAGGTACTGCTATGTGACAGAGTGTANATGAGAAATATAGGTTAATTTGAAATGTAAGAGCTAGTTAGTAACAAGCTTGAGCTATCAGCTGAGCACTTAACAATTAATAATAAGTCTCAATTTGGGAATTGACTGGTGGNACAGAAAAGTCTTCCTACAAATGGTGCCCACCATTGGGCAACATAGATCCATATAAAACCCAAGAAAGCTTAAAAAAAAGTTTCTAAACACATAAAAATGGAGTTAAATGCAGCTTCTTGGTATCTATCTTTTCTCTGGTTGGCTCAGAGCTAGTGGCAAACACAGGCATGGCTACTTTAAGAGATAGCTTCTTGGCTTGGTGCTAGTGGCAAACAAGGGTATGGCTCTTTTAAGAGACCCTGCTACTGAATACTTAAATGGGATTTGTGAGCAGTGGGTGGCATGCTACTCAATGGCAGCATAGACCCAAAA
>LZPO01117365.1:36621-61718 GCA_001675575.1 Neotoma lepida
AAGCCAAACTGAGAATGATGGGAGAAGGAAGGATAGGGTCAGGAGTCACCAGGCAGATGCAGAGGGAGCAGGAGATGAAAGTGCCACACTAAAAAAGGTACTGCCATGTGACAGAGCATAGGTAAGAAATGTGGGTTAATTTAAAATGTTAGAGCTAGTTAGTAACAAGCCTGAGCTAATAATTAATAAGAAGTCTCTATATTGTTATTTGGGAGCTGGCAATTCTGANGAAAAACTCCACCTATACTCTCTGATGCTACCTGCTTGGCTGGATGAGGCAAACATGCCAAGTTACTGATTTTAGTTGCCCCACTGGCCAACGAGGAGGATGATAATGTTCTCAGCACCATGGAGCTGAGTGACAATAGTTCTCTCTAGTAGACCTTTTGCTATTTGACCCCCAAACAGAATAAGAGCTGTTCAGCATTTCCGCTGAGTAGGTATGGAGGCCCAGCCTTCCATGAATGTTTGCTACTGAAGTTGTGGAAGGTACTGTATAGCCATGGAGGCATTAAAATTCTAGCCGAGTTGGCCTTGTCAGATACTAATTTTGCAGGGGGCATGAGGTACTTCATTATAGCCAGGTGAGGGTNGAAAGGGGCATGNGTTGTTTTATATAACATGTAGGTGGTTGGATTAGAATAGNTAGCATTGAAAGTGTCTTGTCTTCTACTATCCAGACCCTAGGCTAGCTAGAAAAGGCTTTAATGGGTCTGCATATATACGTTTTCACTTTTGTCCACTGACATTTCTGTACTTCCACCTTCTACACAATATGGCTGAACAATATGAAGGAAATAGAACCTTNAGGAAATCACCACTGCACTGTCTCTAAGACTCCAGAGTATTGGCCTTTCTCTACCTTCCACATGTGTTGTTTGTTTTATGTACAATGTCCTGGAGTTTTACTTGTACTTAGCAACGTGAAAAGGGGAGCATTGATAGCATCTTCCTGGAAGCGAAAATTTTATCCTTCCTTTATCTTTGATCTTCCTTCCCTCCTTCCCTCCTTTCTTCCCTCCTTTGTTCCATCCCTTCTCCCTCTCTTAAGTTCCAATCTCTTTTAATTATCTGAGAACAAGTTGGAAATCCTAACTTTGATGTGGACACTCTAAAAACCAGGATTGTCTTTTAATAGAAGCAAGGTATAATTATCAAAACTGGGAAATTAGCTTTGATGCAATATTATTTAGTATTTCAGACCCTNTTCAAATCATTGATTGTTCACATATTTTTTTATAGCAAAAAAAATCTTATAAGGAAAGTTTTCTTCTAGTGGAGGATGCTGAGATTTATTGTATTATTTCAGAGGAAAGCCAATACCCTGGTTTAATGTTAATCTTTCCCCCTCTTTGCTTCTCTCTGCCCACTTCATCCTGATTCTTGTTCTTTGAAGGTGCTCTATAGTCAATCAACCCAGAATCTCTACAGATCACCAACTAGGTCTCCACTGTGCAAGTATTCCTTAGAACATGAAATAGAAGTGTTCTAAGTAATACAAGAGCACTAAAATTTAATATAGGTATAAGATAGCTAAGGAAGATCAGAGAAGGTGCATTCAAAATAATACAATAGTGCTAAAATACTTGGTAATGAGTATAAAATTCACCAGGAAACTGCTGCAATTTCTGAGCCTCAGGAAAAAAATCTCAACTTGCTNTCTTGGTTTGCTATATGGCAAGCCTCTGATCCCTATGTAGTTGCATTGACTTTACAAATTACTTCCGCCTTCCAAAAATCTCACTGGAGTTCTTATTTTTTACACTTATCTATTTGTCTGTCTATCTATCTATCTATCTATCTATCTATCTATCTATCTATCTATCTTTCTATCTTTCTATTTTCTATTTATCATCTATCTATGATCTATCTATAATCTATCTATCTAGTGTACATTGGGTGTGTGTGTTTGAGTGAGCAGGAAGTGGGGCAGGCTGAAAGGCCCACCTTCAACGGTCCACTNGCTCCATAGAAGTTCCACCTCCTGAGGTTCCATAACCTTCCAGAGAACCACACCCTCGGCTTGGGATCTAGCGTTAAAACATGTGAGCCTACGCNGACATGTTAAAATCCCCAACATTGACTGTCCATTCTGAAACCATTTCATAATTCCGAGAAATGTGAGAAAGATATCCAGTCTTTTGTTCCTGTTGAAAAACTTAGGAACCCTTTGTAGCTATTGTCTAGAAGTAAGAGGAAAGCAAGGTGATATACAGAGAGAAAAATCAGAAAAAAAAGATGGAGAAGGAGATACGAGGTCAGGCTCAAGTCCCTGATGCAAGCCCAGCTCCATCCTTCGTCCTAGAGCTTGCCTGCTCAGTTCTCATTTCTTTGTGTGAGCCTGTTCCCATTCAAGAGTTTTAGCCTCTGTGTTTCTGTCTCTGTTTCTCTTTCATGAAACTAATTCAAATCAATTTTCTTGTCATTTGAGAATATAAAGTATTTGTATATAGCTAATGTGCACAATGTAACTTAACTTTGGAAATCTTTTCAAACGACTTATTTTGAAACAAGATCATTTGTACTACTCACAAATGACATACATATTTCTTGGTAGTGTCTTTCAACTGCCAAGACTGATCTTTCTTTCACAGACACAATCATATTCTGTAGCCCTGATTGGCCTGAAANTCTTGATTCTCCTGTTCCTGGATCCCCAGTGCTAGAATTCTAGCTGTATACCACCACACCAAGTTTCTAGGTTGATTCTTCANGGCTGAGAACTATTGATGTTGCAAATAATATGGATGTATTATAATATATCTTTAAAAAATACAGACATCTCAACAGCCAATATGATAATGATCCTTGCTCAGGTTTTATGCATGAATAAAAGAAACTTTAGAGAAGTTAAATGCTGTTTCATAGATCATAGAAAAATGGTGACATTTGAATTAATAGATTGAGCTTGCTCATCAAGCATTTTTGCATAAATTAGCAAAAGGCATAGTTCTGAATGGGCATATTTCTGAACCAGGATACACACAGTTTGATAATCAAGGAATATATTATATTTCAAATTCTACTGGCCTTTAAGACCAAATGGCTTTCCTTGTGCAATAAAATGCCATTTCCAAACATTACCTGGCACACAGAATTCATGTCTTTGANTATTTCTGAACTTTTGAGTGGAAGTTCAATATATTTTCTTTTATGTTTCCAGGGTACATCTGTTTTTCATTTCTAAAAATACTTCAAACTTATCATATATGTAGATCAAACAATGATTAGATTAACCTGGGTAATTCAGGTTATGGTGTGATTTAAAAAATCTTACAATATCTCTAATTTTTTATGATAAAATGTGATCTAGGATCCATTCAAATTTTAGAGGTATAGATCTTCTCCCAGGGCAATGCTGATTCAGTGTCTTAGGTTGCACAAATCTTCTGGTCTCTCCAGATAGACACTTGCTATCTGTATGGCAAGGAATGAGTCAAACTAGATTCATGTATCCGCAGCAAAATGCTTCTAGCATGTCTCATGCAAATGAATTCACAAAGCCACTTCCACCTTCATGAAGGTCAACTGTGGAATCCTTCAAGAATTGAGAAACAAAGTGTGTCTAGGGTACTGGGATGCAATAGAAGTGGTCATCACAGGGGCCAGCAGGGTGACTCAGAAGGTAAAGATGTCTGCTGTGCAAGCCTGCCTATTGGAATTCAATCCTTGAAACTTATGTAAGGCAGAAGGAGAGAATCAACAACTACACAAGGTTGTCCTCTGATCTCCACATGTGTACTATGGCGCAAACATACTTGTCATATATATATATGACATATATATATACATACATATATACATATCATACATATATATATATATATATATAAAATTAGTCATGGGCTCCAAGCTTTGGAACTTTGGACTATTTAGTTGGACTTAATTGGAGGTAAAGACTAATGCACTAATAATGAAATCTCTGAAGGAAAACTTCTCTCACTTTTCATTATTATATTGCTCTCATTCAGCTTGAGAATCTCAAATATGTTTTGTTCAACATCGTAGGTAAGCTATTTGTATTTTTCTGTAATACCATCTCTTGGTGGAAGGAAAAGTTAGTATTGAAGTTAATAGTTGTGTAGTGCTTGCTGTCTGTCTACCACAGTTTTCTATGATTCTCAAGTGGAATAATGGCTTCAAAAGGGCTGGGTATATTTAACATAGTTTGCAAATATTTTGCTCTGGGAAGTTCTACTAGGAGAAGCTCTGGATGACTCTTCAGATGAAAATAAAAATGAGTTGTTTGACTCCTCATGGAGCGTTGGGCTCCATTTTGAGAAAAATCTAAAGGCTTCTCAGTAGAAGCTTTTAGTAAAACGTGTACCAAATGTGAGACTAGCTGAGTCCGACTGGGAGGAAGGGGGCAAGGGTAGAGGGGAGGGTGCTTGGAGCAAGTCAGCAATAAGAATGTGGCTCAGAAAAAGAAGGCAGCCTGTAACACGAATGTGAGGTCTGCTCTGTGATTCTTTTTAATAACGGAGTGGCAATGTGTTAATGAGCGTGACACAGGGCACACAGCCATCAAGTGAATTAGTCATAGCTTGATTCCTTTATGTGCCCTGTCTAATGGCAAACATTACCCAGCAATCACGGCAGCAGCACTCTCAGATGGAGCAGAATGTGTGGAAGGGAGTAATGAGGCTGCCTAAAAACGGTTTTACAGAGCCCTGCACCAATTCACAACAGATAATAGAACTCAGAGCCAGACAGATAATAGAAGCGACAGCCATTTACTGCTAAGAGACTGTCTGAATATTTGTGCATAAAACATCCCACTCCAAGTTCTTTAATCACATTTCCTGAGAGAGAGTGGAGAAAAGGAAAGGCACGTGGCGGGCTACTTCCATCAGTGTGCTCTGAATGAGGGCAGAGAACCAGAAACGAGTAGATATGAAGGAAAGAAACTTACTGACAGAGCTTGCAGATGAAAAAAAGAATCCAGAGAATTGAGAGACCTTCTCCTGGTGTCTAAGACAAGGTGTGGGAAAGTGGTTTCATCCTGTAGNATTTGATATTCAGGATCATGGAAAAGTGCCTTAGTTTACAATTCCTCTTTGACTCCTGAAAGAGGGGGTGGGCACTCAGTGCTATCTCTCCAATTTCATGCCTAGACTTTGGCACGCCGTAACTGTTATGGGTAGCGGATGGGGAGATGTGTTTGGTAAAGCTCTATCTGGCCCTTGGTAAATTGACTCCACTCTAGCAGAAGGNGACACACTATAAAACCATCTAAGCAGCACAACTGGGACTCAGGTTTAAAGAAAAGGAGGGAGTGGATAGGGAAAGGGGATTCTGAGGGGAGTTTGGGAAGTGTGGTGAACATGCTAAAATATGTTGCATGAAGTNTCAAAGAACTAATAATAATTTTTTAAAAATTAGAGAAGGCTAGAGGATCGAATGCATAGTTTTCCCCAAGGTCTTATAAAGGCCAACAATCTTGCTTTTTGCCAAAAAGGNTTAGGAGAGGACAAGGAAGGAGACATGCCCATATCACACAATGATTCCTATATGGAACCCAGGAACTTTGCTTTTTACCTATTTCCCCCACCACCTGGCACTCATTTCTCATATGTTGCCATATTTTAAGAGGGTCATGAACAGGGTGAAGTGCCTTCAAAGGTGTCCCACATATCACCAGAATATGAGACNGTATCATTTAAAAANTATCAGAATGCCTGAAAATGACTGAACACAGAGAGTATTGTCATTGATAGCACTGTTCCAAAGCTGGTGACTAGTCCTCCTGTAGAAGAGGAATGGGGCACGTGCTGTAGGATTTAGGTGGAAAGAGCATATGAAACAAAGCAGATGGACATTCACCTCATCCTGAGAACGGCTCAGCAGTTGATTAGAGCTGTGTGGGAATGGAAGACGTTGTCCAGAGGACTAGTGAGCTCCCTATGGGTGGGTGTCCTCAAGCACAAGCNGAGCAATCACTTGCCAGAAATATTGTAGGAAAGAGTTGAGCTTAGATTTGTCCTAATTGATGCAATGTACACTTGATCCCAAAGTGTCTGTGATATGATATCATTCCCATTATTAATTTCTTGATACATTGTAATCTGGATCCTAGGGAGATGAATGAGAGTGAAAAATGTGACTTAAATGGCTATANATGAAATGGTCTTTCTTCTGAAGTCAAAAAGACTTCACTGGTTAGATTCTGATGATAGAAGTGAAACTTACTGTTGAGACAATATGTTTTTCATTTCCTGAATTACTGTTCAGACTTTTGTCTTCCAGAGATTCAATAGTTGTTGCCTTACTTGTTAATTTACCTTAAATAATCAATTCTTGCATGCTTCAACAGTNCTATAGAATATCCTGCATAAGTAATTCATGTACAGTCAAGCACACAAGGTCATCCACCAGGTGTACACATAACATTCTATTACCCAACCAAAAACTCTATATCCCAAAATTCATTGTTCATTTCTCTTTTTGCTAATCAAAGCCTGGTCTTTTTTTTCCAGGCCAACAATGTCTATACTTGAAATTTAAATTAAAACATATTTATTTAGCAGCATATATTATTTATAATAAACACTGTTCATGAAACAGTCTGTCTTAGGGTTTCTGTTGCTATGAAGATACACCATGACCATGGCAACTCCTATAAGGAAAACATTTAATTGGTGTGACTTACTTACAATTACAGTCCATTATCATCATGGTGGAACATGGTGGTGTGCAGGTTGACAAGGTGCTGGAGAAGTNGCTGAGAGTCCTACCTCTTTCAAGCAACAGGAAGTGGTCTGANTGTCACACTAAGGAAAGCTTGAGCNAAAGAGGCCTCAAGGCCTGCCTCCAGAGTGACACACTTCCTCCAACAAGGCCACACCTACTTCAACAAGGCCANATCTCCCAATAGTGCCACTCCCTTTGGGGTCCATTTTCTTTCAAATAACCACACAGTCTGACCAAGCAAATGTGTGTACCCATCTCTTGGAGATTTGTTTATTGTGTCTTCAGGACAGTACGTCCATCCTTATCAGTCTCCCACCACATTCTCCTCTTCCTCACTATTGTCCACTCCTTCCTCTCCCTTGTCCTCTTTGTTACCTTCTTTCTCATCTTCTTTCTTAGTGAATATGTGGAGTTTATGTGAAAGGCTCAAGCATGTTTTAATCCAACCCGAGCTGATGAGACCGTAAAGACTTAAGACACAGAAGATGAGAGTCAGGGATGGTCCTAATGTTGCAAAACGTAGTTTGGAACTTCTAAATTTTCAAAACTGTGCTTAAATATGGTGTGAAATCATTGATTCAATAACTTTGTTAACGTTTCTAAGATATTCAGGCAAATATATTCCTAATTGATACCAATGACATTTTAATCTAGTGAATTTCTCAATAAATTATATTCAGACATGTGCCTAGCTATTTGGGAAAAAAATGAAGTGGAACATTTGCCTCAATTAATTTTTACACCAAATTTAATTCCAGATGGACTAATGATATCAATGCAAAAAATAGACTATTAAATTTTTAGAGAACCATACATTTTATAAAATACAATCTTGTATTTTAGAAAGTTTGTGTATTACAAATACTTCCAAAATGAAATAATCCCTACAATTAACTATATAGTAATTGTTTTTTGTACACATCTGTCTAAACAAAACAATTGGTTAATCAATAGGAAAAAAATTGCCATGGCAAGGCAGAGAGCTCATTTTATTTCTTTTTTTTTTGGGTGGGGGGTGGTTTGAGACAGGGTTTCTCTGTGTATCCCTGGCTGTCCTGGAACTTGCTCTATGACCCAGGCTAACCTTGAACTCAGAGATCCATCTGCCTCTGCCTTTGTCTCTGGAGGATTAAAGGCGTGTGCTACCACCACCCAGCNAGAGCTCATTTTNTTAATAGGCAAGAAACTATTTAATATCAAGAAGAAAAACACTCTGAGACTAAAAGAAAATCTGGCAAAAGAAACCCCTAAATCCATGTGGGGAAGGAGGGGGCTAGGAGAGCATTCCACAAAGCATAACTTATTTGTTGAATAAATAAGTTAAATAAACAGGAACTTGGACAAAGCAAACATAACAGAAGTCAATTTAAATATGATAAATAAAATANTTTGAGATAAGAGAATATTAAACAAGGTGGGAGTAAGAATATGGTGTTTCTGTATTTAAATCCAATATAAATAAAAACAACCAAAGGGAAAAAGCTTTGAAAGCCTATGGGCCCTCTTGCACCATACCTAACCTCCCTGCCCAGCCAAGTCTATACATCTTATTCCAGGCTTTAGTTTAGTGAATCCCACTGATCCTTCCTTCCATGCATCTCCCAACCACATCCTGTTCCTGGCTTAGTCTGACCACCTCAGCTTATGCTACCCCCAACTTCCAGGCTTTGCCCAGGACCCTGCCACCTGCCCACAACCTACAGGCCTCTCTTGTGCCACATCTAAACTCTCTGCCAATTCAAGTCCTCAATATCTTGTGCCAGGGTTTAGTCAGGTGAGTCCACTCACACCCTNCCTGTACTCCAGATCTACTCCTGAACTCCAGGATTGGACCAGAATGAACAGGCTGCATTCTAGCTCAGCTCACAATGTCCACCTAACTTCATTCCACCTAAGCCATATCTANCCTTCAGGCCCAACCCAGCTCCCACATCCTATTCTCTGTCCCAGAGTGTTGTGTCCATAGACTCAGAACTAACAAAAAAAAGTTCATATGCCAAGCTCTCATGATATAAATATAAATGGTAAGAATGATCAAGGCAGTATTTCNTATCTGCAAATCTTCCAGTCTTATAGAAATGATCTCCAATGATCTACACAAACCCCAGGATACAAAATTTAAAATAAAAACCATAAACTTCATCAAAGAATTTAAGGAGCTTAAAGAAGAAACAAAGAAACAGCTCAATGAACTTCAAAAAGAATGAACTTAATCATAATAAATGCCTGAGTGATGCTCAAGAAAACACAAACATAACCTGAAAGAAATGATAAAGGCACCCTAGGATTTGAAAACTGGATTCAAGAAGGGGACAGAAACATTGAAGAGAAATCAAGCTGAAATGAAGATGAAGTTGAAAACCTTAATAACACAAGGGAAAGTGTAATAATGAATCAAGCAGAAGACAGAGTATCAGGACTTGAAGATAAAGTAGAGTAAGTAGCCCCAACAAGCAAAGACAATGAAAAGTTTTTAAAAAGTAAAACATAGGAAATGAAAATGCAGGAAAAGTGATGAACCATGTAAAGACCAAACCTTCAAACTATAGGCATAGATGAGGGAGAAATCCCAGGTCAATGCAAAGAACAGATCTTCAACAAGATCACAGTAGAAAAATTCCAGAAATTAATGAATGACATAACTATACAGATACAAAAAGCACACAAAACAACAAATAGACAAGACCAGAAAAGAAAATCTTCATGGCCTATCATAGATAAAACACCAACTATATAATGAAAGAATAGTGAAAACTGCAAGAGAAAAACTAAGTCACATACACAGGAAAATCCATCAAACGAAGAGCTGGTTTCTCAGTGGAAACTTTGAAAGTCATAAGAGCCTGGAGCAATGCATTCCAGGTTCTAAAAGACCATGACTCCATGACTGCCAACTTAGACTACTGTATCCAAGAAATCTATCTGCCATACTTTAAGGGGAAAGGAAAACTTTGCATGGTACAAATAGCCAAAACAAACAAACAAACAAACAAACAAACAAACAAACAAACAAACAAACACACACCAATTATGCCCAGCAAACCAAACCTCAAGAAAATACAGGAAGCATACTTCAGGCTAATGAGAGGACTGAGGAGAGCCAAAAGACTGTAGAAAGACAATAGATGAAGCTATAATTATTGAAACACACAGTACACTGAAAATAAACAACAACTACAAACCACAATGACTGCAATCACCACACCTTTCAATGATAAATTTAAATATTAATAGCCTCAATTCTCCAATCAAAAGGCTTAGGCTGTTTGAATGGATCAAGAAATAAAATCTACCTGTCTGTTGTCTGTAAGGAGGGATGGAAAAAGGAGTCCAATTAAATGGGACCAGGAAACAAGCATGTGTTGCTATCCTAATACAGCAGTCTATATGAAGTCTGACAAAACAGACTTCAAACTAAAAGTAGTCAGAAAAGATAAGGGAGGACATTTAATTCTAATCAAGGGAAAAATTAATCAAGAAGATATTACTATCCTAAACATATGCACCAAACTCTAGTGCAGCCAGTTTTATTAAAAAGTGTGTTGCTGGAATGAAAGACACAGATTAACATCAGCCCATTTATAATGGGTATGGTATTTTGAATGTAATTGGCCCCATAAGCTCATAGGGAATGGCATTATTAGGAGGTGTAGCTTTGTTAGAGTAGATATGGCCTTGTTGGAAGAAGTGTGTCACTATGGGGATGGGCTCTGAGGTCTCATATACGCTCAAACCACGCCTGGTTGCAGTTCATTTCCTGTTGCCTTTAGAGTAAGATGTGGAACTCTCAGCTCCTTCTCCAGCACCATGTCTGCCTGCATGCTGCTGTGTCCCACCATGATGATAATTGATTAAATCTCTGAACTGTAAGCCACCCAACTAAATGTTTTCATTTCTAAGAGTTGCTGTGGTCATGGTGTCTCTTCACAGCAATAGAAACTCTAAGACAATAGGTGACTTCAATACTCCACTTTCTCTAATTTACATGTTATTTGAGCAAAAATTAAGCAGGAAAACATAGAATTAACTGGGATTGTATATCAAATGGCCCTAAAAGATATCTAGAGAGCCATCCAAACACCCAAGAATATATATTCTACTCAGAACCCTACGGAAGTTTCTCTAAGCTAGACTGCATCCTGGAACACAAAACAAACCTTAAATTCAGAACAATTGAAATTTCTCTGGGATCCTATGTGACTATAATGTAATAAACCTTAAAACCAACAGCAAAAAATCCATACTAAGTATACAAACTCATGGAGATTAAACAACTCATTATGAATCATGAATGGATCAAAGAGAAAATCAAGAAAGAAACAAAAAATTTCCAGAACTAAATGAGAATGAAAAAACAATACAACAAAACCTCTGGGATGAATTAAAAGCAGTCCTGCAGTAGTAATTTATAGCTTTAAATGCCCACATTAAAAAATAAAGAAGAGCACACATAAATGACTTAATGTTGCAACTCAAAAATTTGGAAAAAGAAGAACAAATGAAACCCAAATCCAGTAGATGGCAAGATATAATAAAAATTAGATCAGGCATTAATGGAATAGAGACAAAGGGAGCAATACAAAGAACCAAGGGTCAATGAATCTAAGATCTGGTTCATTGAGAGGACAAGCATGATCAATAGACCCATTCAAAACATGGGCTATAAATTTGAACAGAGAATTCTCAAAAGAAGACATAAAAGTGGCTAGAATTATCTCAAAAAATATTCATCATCATTCCAAGCAATTAGGGAAATGAAAATCAAAACAACTTTGAGAGTTCATTGTACTCCATTCAGAATGTTGACAATCAAGAAGACAACAAACCAGGAAACCCTCATTCANTTGTCCAGCCCCTCTGGAAATCAGTGTGGAGAACACTCAAAAAGCTAAAAACAAATTGATTCTTTGCATACTTTGATTTAGATTACAATAAATTCTGCCCTAATGATTATTATATTTTTATATCTGCTGATTTTGGGTTTGAATTGTTTTTGGTTTTCCATGGTCCTAAAGTGAACTGTTATTTATTTGAAGTCTCTAGGTTGTAAAGTAGGCTCTTATAACTATAAACTTTCATAGAATTGATTTCATTATATCTTATAGGTTTTGGTATGTTGTGTTTTCATTTTCATTCAGTTCTTGGAAGTTTTAGAATTTTCCCTCTTGCATTTTTCAGTGATTCATAATTCAGCAGTGTTCTATTCACTGCCCATAAGTCTTTCATTTTCTGTTGTTTCTCTGCTATTGACTTCTAGTTTCATCCTACTGTGAAGACACCTTCAAGGACAAGAAAGCGAACTCGAGTTTTATGTTTTCCCTTTTTCTTCTATAGAGGGCAATATTCTTGTTTCTTTTTTCTTGTTCCAGAAGGAAATTTTATGTTTTTGAAAAGATCTGACATAGCTATAAATTTCACATGGGCTTTCTGATGTATCTGCTCTGGAGAGATGTGAAACATAAATTGTGGGACAGAAATATGATAGCCTGAAAGGTAATGTTTTAGTCAGGGTAAATATTCTGATTTCTGAATCCATACTGTTTTGNTAGGAAGTACCTGTTCTGCCAGGCTACTGGGCAGATTCTACAGAGCAGAGAAAAGTCCTCATCTGCAGCATCTCCNTTTCATAGGTATGGAATGGATGACTGAAGAGGTACATCCAAGGTTGACCTAATACATGTGACTTAGTTTTATTGAATGGTGAAGCTCAGAAAGTCGAGGACAGAAGCTGATTCCAAGTTAGCTTGGAAGATATTTAGTAGGGAACAGCTTTNGGGTCAATCCTTATGGACTGAATGATGCAGGCACAGAAATACACAGAGACAAAAGGAAGCTGCAGCAAGGCAACACTGATGCCTGATGTCTTTGACCAATAGGTTGAGAAGTTCCGGAAACAGAATGGTCCAAATGGTCCTTCAGAACTGTGCCAGTTCATGAAATCCAAACCAGTACAGTTTTATAGCAGAGTGTCCATGGTTTCTTGGANGTGAGTCACACCAAGAGGGAAGTCCCTTAGGATCAGAGCTCTGAATCTGAGGCATCTGGCAACTCAAAGCTGTCTGTGAAATAATGATCTAGCATGTGGATCATTAAGATCGTTCTCAGAGAAGGAGCAAGGATGTGGCTCCACACATCCTTCACATGAGGCTTGCGGAATACTGTGTCTATGGACTGGTGGGATAACCTTTTNGTACACTGTGTGAAGATGTACCTCTGTCCTTCCTTATACGCCTAAGGCACCTTCTGATTGGTTCAATAAAGAGCTGAATGTCCAATAGCTAGGCAGGAGAGGGATAGGCAGGACTTCCAGGGAGAAGATGGGAGATTCCATCTCCAGGTGGGAGATTCACCACGAGATAGATGCAGAGGAGTTGGATGTACGGTACTGAGAAGAGGTAATGAAATAACGTGGCAGAATGTAGATTAATATAAACAGGTTAATTTTTAATAGCCAGTTGGGAACAAAGGCCAAGCTTTTATAATTAATAAAGTCTCCATGTCATTATTTGGGAGCTGGCAATCCAAAGAAAGTCTGTATAACAGGCTGTCAACNTAAAAGTGACAAGATGTGGACTTGAAGCTGTGAATCTCTGATTTTTGTGCCTTGTTGTTATCATTTTTCTTTTCTGTTTAGTTTCTAAAGTCTTTTTTAAGAGTTGATGATTTGAAGTTATTTGTGATTTTTAGCTATGAGCCATTGAACTATGGAGAGTATTGCATTTTTCTTTAGCTTCAGTCACTGGAACTAAGAACTTTAGTATCCTAAAAAGGGTTAACATCATAGCTAAGGAACAGAATACTTAATATCAGGCTTTCATAGTATATCTGTAAACTCAATAACTTTAAAGAAAGTCTGCTTACTCTGTTCTCCCTGGAGCTGTGTGTTGATAAATGACTATCCTGGGGAAGTTTATGAAACTTCATGTCTATAAACACTGCTCTTCATCTGATGAGTATTGGGCCAGAATTCTCCAAAATAACAGAGTACTTGAAGACATTATGAGAACCTTGTTGTAAACCTCCACTGGCTTCTCCCGGGATCTGAATGCAGGCATTGTCTTATATCTGTTTACTTTATTGACCTGTCAGAGTCTTGTTTATTTTCTTTGCAGTTACTTAAAGGCCACCTCTTTGGGAGGATAAAATGATTTAATACACAAAAAACATTCAGCCACACCTAGCATGTATATGTTCAGAACTCAATAAATATTAGATGTTAATTTTTATGGCTTTTGGGCCTGAAATGAAATCTGAAATCTGAACCCTACAGCTTATAGGTGTTTTAAAAGTGACACCATCCCCCCAGCAATGTGCCACTGTCAACTGCGGGTGAGGCTTCTGAGAAAAGGTCTGTTTTCAGACTTCTTAGTACTTGTTCCACACCGTGGCCTTTGGACTAGTGTTCAAGGGACAAAGAAGGTGAGAATGAAAGAGTACCAAAGTCACTCAGGAGGCAACAAGTCACAGGGCTTTGGGATAGAAAAGGACTTAGAGACTAGCTCCAGGGCCTCCTATGGCATCTCCAACAAAGGCAACTTCAGGAATCCATGACATTCTCTCCTCAAAATGGCAAATCAATCCATCACACCCAACAGCCAGTTGTATTGAAGCCTTATTAATAAANTTAGGACAAAATTCAACATTGGNACATCTACCTAGTGTTCCAGTTCTGTTCTATGGAACCACAGAGAAGAAGTTGAATTTCTCTTCTTTGACATCCTGGTTTAGATTTTGGAAGTCCTACTTTAGCTGACAACNATAGGGTGTAGCTGTAGAGCTGNGTGTCTTAAATTGGCTCACTTCAAAGTTTGAGTTGTGATACACAATCTCTTGCTTCACCTTTGGCAGCCAGATATGTGATAGATGTTTAGTTTTTTCACTAGGTGGGCTGGATTACAGATCTCTCTTGTAGTTTTGACTAAGGAGTTCTTTCTTAGTCTGTCTACTTTTCCAATGCTACCTTCAAAAAGTCTTTGTGTGTGTGAATGTGTGCTAGAGAGTAGCATTGCTCAGTATTTATATTTAGTTNTTCCTAAAGTTGTTGTCCAGGTCGGTTTTTGTCAACTTGACACAAATCTAGACATACCTGAGAAGAGAGAATCTTAATTGAGAAAATGTCTGCATGAGATTGGCGCAAAGGCAAGCAAGCCTGTGGGGCATTTTCTNAATTAGAGATTGATGTGAGAGGGCCCAGCCCATTTTGGGCTCTGTCACCCAAGGGCAGGTGGTCCTAGGTCATGTAAAAGCGTAGTCCAAGCAAGCCATGGAGTGCAAACTGGTAAGCAATATTCTTTCATNGCTTCTGCTTCAGTTCATGCTTCCAGAGTCCTCCCTTGACTTCCCTCGGTAATGGAGTGTGACTTAAGAGTTGTAAGACAAAATAAACCCTTTCCATCCCAAGTTGCTTTGGGTCATGATGTTTCATCACCTCAATAGGAACTCTCACTAAGAGAGTCCTTGCCATGATAATCTTTCAGGTACTTATAGTTATGAGCTTAGTTCTTGTCATCTACTCTCTGGGATCAGGGGAGACTTAAACATTGAGATGAAGATACNGGAACAAATTAGATCATATGACTACTGACTGCTTATATCTGCCAACACTTTTGTCAGAATAAAATCTGGTGAAAGCAGACATGGTGAGAAAAAGCAGAAGAATAACCAAGGCTACTGAAGAGACAAAAGAAGATAGGATATTTAAATGTATGTGCGTACCAGCTTTTCCTCAAGTTCATGTGAATAGTTACTATGTCTAAAATGTGGGAAATAGCAGTGTGTATATATGATACAAATAACCAGTGTTAATTGGCATAGACTGAAGGTTTTGCTCCCACCTCTTTCCCCATTCACTCTGGTTTTCCTTGTTCTTTATGTTTGCTTCCAGTGTCCTGCCTCTCCATCTCAGCACTGGAAATTGAATNCAGGCCTCACATACAGTAGACAAGTACACTAGGTAAGGGCTTTACNNCTGAGCTACACCTCCAGCCCTCTAGCGTTCTTTTTTNATTTGACATGCAAATAAAAATGCATATTCTTCACTCTCCCCCTATTTGTGCAATGGATATTTAAGTGNGACTCAGTTGGGCTCACTGATATGCTGGCTTTCATCTACAAAGAACTTTGGACACTTTCTTGAGGAAACAGATAGGTCACTACCCAGTAATAGCCAAGTGCACTCTACTGTCAAAAAGACTTTGATCCAGAATGAAATGATGCTGCATTTTCTCTGAGGCCTCATATTTGTGCCTCAGGATATTGGCACAAAATTTGGAGTGTACCAGAAGGGGATGGTATTAACTCGAGATATAAACACAGAAGAAAGTGGACAAAGGAAAACGGTCTAGAGATGGAGTGAGGGACCACAGAAAAGAGACAAGAGACCCCTGTCAGGAACAGCAGCAGAAGCAGCGCCATTGTGGTAATTGATGTCCCTTTTCTCAACACCTTTGCCCTCAAGACACATAGGATTTAATATAGACCAATCACCTCTGTTTACCTCTCCTTCTTCCCTTCTGTGGTTGATGTTTCTGTTTTGGTAGTATTTCCTTATTTCACCATAATGCATTATATATCTATATCTATATCTATATACATATATATAACTATAAGAAGTTATATATTTAGATAAATATTATACTTGGGTTTAATGTCAGCTTGCCTCAAATTAGAATCACCTGAATGGGGATCATCACCAGAAGTGTCCTGATTGATGTGGGAGTCCCGCTAGGCTTGTGAGTGTCACCTTCTGGTAGCAGCCCAGATAAAAAGGCCATTTCAGAAGAAAGTTAATCTTACCTTTCACTGGCTTGGCCTTCTTCCTCGCCAAAGCATTGATTTTCCCTGTTGCTGCTGTGGCTGCTGCTTCCTTCCCTGACAGTGGAACCACAGTTTCCCAGCTTCCATCGTGGAATATAGACCAGTGACTTTTCAGGAACTTCCTGGGCTCCTGGTGCCAGATTGAGACTACTGAGCAACCCACTTTTTGAACTGAGTAACTACTGGTCATCACTCCCCAGTGAGAGACAGTGATTCTGGGACTGCTGCGGCTGTTGAGGCACACAGCCTTGAGCACTGGGTACCAGGTTCTCAACATCCCAGATATGGCTTGGCTGTCATTATTTTAATACTCACTTAATAAACTCTGATTATATATATATATATTTAAATTATACAATATATATAACAGTGAAGTTTGCTAAAGACCAAGGTGACTCACTATAATAAAACCTGGCAGTATTCCTCTTTAATATAGATTTTCTTACTTTTTCTGGGTATACAGCCAAAACAATATTTTTAGTGTTATAGTTAAAGGTTATCACATGACAAAATTATGGTCAATGAAGTAATAACAGAAGTAATGTGCCCTCTTCCAGGCCCATGACACCATTCCTCACATGATCTCTTTCTTAGCATGTTTCTGTAGTGCTGTGGTAATCATGTTCTCCTTACATATAGGCTGTAGCTGGAAGTTTTCCTGTGTCCCACCTGGTTCCACAGCTGCTCAGACCCAAATAAACACACAGAGGCTTATATTAATTACAAACTGTATGGCCATGGCCTATAGCTCAAGCTTCTTGCTAGCTTATAACTAAACTCAGTCCATTTCTATTAATCTATATGTTGCCACGTGTTCCGTGGCTTTACTTGTGTGCTATTACATGCTGCTCCCTGCACGGCNGAATGGCTTCTCCTCTGCCTCTCCTTTCTCCTTTCCCTTATCTCCCTTGGGTTTTCCTGCCTGACTCCATCCTGCCCTGCCATAGGCCAAACACCTTTATTTATCAACCAATCAGAGCAACACATTCATAGCGTACAGAAAGAGCAATAGACCCTTTCTTTCTCAATACCTACTTGCTGCTGTATGCAGAGAGCTCCAAGGGCTGAGAGCAGTGGTTCTCAACCTTCCTAATGNCCTGACCCTTTAGTACAGTTCCTCATGCTGTGGAGACCCCCAACCACAAAATTATTTTTGTTGCTTCATCATAACTGTAATTTTGCTACTGTTATGAATCATAATGTAAATATCTGATATGCAATTCCAGTGAAAGTGTTGTTTGACCCCAAAGGAGTGGCGACCCACAGGTTGAGAAACACTGGNTTAGAGGAAAGGACTGTCATAAGATGGGCCAGATGACAAACAGCCTTTCACATTAAACTTACTTTAATGGCTTCCTTTTGAATGGTTAAAGTTGCTTTCTCTTCTAGTATCAACCAGCTCCCTTTTCCTCTGTGCCTACTCAGCCACTGATGTGCAAGACAACTATGAGNGCCACTCAAAATCTGGACCTGGGCTTTACCTAGNGAAGCATTCTACCCCTGTTGTAACCTATACTGGTTTCTTTGAAGCCAACACCTAATACATTTTTCATTTTATTCTTTTTTCTTTTTTTCATTTCTTTTATTCATTTTTCTTTTATACATTTCATACATGTATACACTGAAATATGATCATATACAGACCCTCTCCATTTTCTCCATCCTAACTCCTTTGTTCTTCCTCACTAAATCTGATTAGTGATGCACATGTAAGCCTGGGAATTGGACCATCCTCTGGAATGTTAGAAACTGGCCCATAGCCACACCTTCAAGGAAAAATTATCTTCCCTTCTTCAGCAGCTATCAGTTGCCGTTAGGTCCTCAGTAAGGGGTGGGGCTGAGGATCTTTTACCTTCTGTATGCTGGAATTTTGGCTATCTTGACCTTGGGTAGGTCTTACGTGGTTAACAACAGCTACATGAGTGAAATAGCCATATTATGACCAAAGGCAGCACTTCATAGCACTGCTCTTCACCTCCAGCTCCTGTGTTCTCTTGACCTCTACCCATGATGTTTCCAAAGTCTTTCTAGGGCTCGGGGATTGATAAAATTGTTTCATTTAGGGTCAAGCACTAGGTGTCTTAGTCTCAGTGCTTTGACAAGTTTTGTGGATCTCTCAGCAATTAGGAGTACTTGCTGCTCTTGCAGAGGACCCAAGTTTAGTTCCCAGAATCCCTATGACTGCTCACAACCTTCTGTAACTCTAGATCCATGGGATCCAGTCAACATACTCTTTTGACACCAGGCACACATGTGGTGCACTTATCTACTTGTAGGCAAACACTCATACACATAAAAAAATAAACCTAAAAATATAAATAGAGAAAGCCATTAAAATATACATACAGAAGCAAATTTGATCACATGACCATTTAGAGAAATAATAACAGCAGGTTCTAACTTAGGGCCTATGACTTCTCTAGCCATGGATGTTTGATCAGGATTATAGTAGAGGGCATGACANTCCCTCCTATGGAGCAGGCCTCAAATTCAATCAGAAAGCAGTTATTTATCCCATAACGGTCATGCCACTATTGTATTGGTGGGCACTTCTTGCCTGCAAAGATGGTATTGTGTCATGCCTGGTCCAGTGCTGGGTAAGACTATTGGTGTCTTTTCTCACTCAGAAGCCTGTATAACACCTTATATCATCAAAGCTAGGTAGCAGGAAGGACACTTTCCTGCCAGTGTGACATTGATTTCTCTATGTTTGCAAATAAAATATATGGCATCTTCAGCAAGAGAATCTCATCATGTAGTTATTGTGGGAAGCTAAGGGCGATGATAATAGCCTGTGCTGTTTGGGTACCTCCAGGGCTTCTCTTGCCAGTAAATTGTAGGACGGTATCCCACACCTTGCACTGTGGTTTTTGTTTAATAATCCATGTCTTTTGGGAGTGATACTGTCCACCCATGCAGTGTACTCTGAACTCATTTTTTCAATATTTTGAAATTAGCTTGCTAATGAATGGGTTTCCCTAAGGGTTCTCCATATATCCTTGATTTATCACCTAATATATTTTAAAGTGCACTTCAAAATTCTACATCCATCCCCACTCAACAGACTATCAGCCACTTGAACTCACAGCCCATGATTTTGCTTTTTTTTTATTACTTCAGTGCCCAGTTAAGCTCAGTACCTCCTGGGTGTACAGTACATCTGCATTTAGCACGTCATTGCTTTCCTAGTGGAGCAGATGAGAAGCCAATGGCTGTGGGTAGTGCTCCTTAATACAAATGTGAAAACTCATTCTTAGGTTGAAGTCTTGGCCTATTACAGTGTCTTCCAGTTACACTTGAGGTGCCCTTCAAGAAAAACTTAAAATAAGGAGAAAGTTATGCTTCATTTCTGATGTCTCAAGCAATGTCAAACATACAATAAAAATCATGCTGATATCCTGGATTATATTGATTTTTTAACTTTAGTTAATTTTTGGAGTCATATTCTCATTTAGCCCAAACTAGCCTCAAGATCACTATGTAACTTAGGTTGGCTTTGAACTCTTGATCCTTCTGCCTCTGTCTCCCAGGGTTGAGCTACTACAGCTTGCTCTTTGATTTTTAAGCGATCATGATTCTACCAGGAAGATATATCTCCTATGTGTTCTATTCTTTCTTCTTGCCTCAACCTTCTAAGTATCTGGGATTTCAGAGTGCCCAAATGTTCTTCTGCTCAAAGTAGGGTACAAAAGTGTTTCTGAGCATGTACACTTGTCTGAGGAAAATCNTTCTGAGGTAAGAATTCTCTCTATGAGTTATGTTTTAAAAGAGGAATTGTTTAATTTCCCTCTTCTTTAGGGGATATTTTCATGGTTTTAAAAAAGGCTCATGGTAGAAGGAACTTTTANATNCACACCTATGTAAGCAGATCACTAAATTAATTCAATATTAATTGAATAGCTATTAGATTAGAGGTGCTGTGCCATGTATGATGAAATACGTTAGCAGTAGAACAGAAACATGTGGGAAGGGGAGACTCCTAGAGGAGCTGCCATCATCGAGCACTTGTTAATGTCTAGAACCTTAACTCTCTTGTTTTCAATGCTCAAAATAACCCTGAAGAGGAACTACGTCTTTACGGTTAAGGAAATAAAAATTCTGAGCAGTTGAATGACTTACTCAAGATGTAAGACAGATGTCATGTGATTTGAATATTGTTTTCTTTGGATCCATATGTAGCTCCCCACCTCCACACGCTTGTGCACCACAGGGTCTAGGCAAGAGTCTGGGATGTGTCTCGTGGTCTTTGTTGAGTCTTGGTGTTTCCATCTTAACATGTGTGTGGTGATCATGACAGGTGTTCTAACCAAGGGACTGGTGGAAAGCAAGAGATGACGCAGGGCAGGAACAGAGGAGGTGGAGATGGACACGGGGTAATGGCATCGNCTGTGGGGACTTAGGACAACTAAACATTTGTGGAAATGAACCTGGAGAGCAGCCAGAGCTTCNGCCTCCCCTCAAGGGAGGACCTGTTCAACAGAAGATGAGAAGATGCATTCTGCACTAACAGTCTTTACTGATGGGCAGACAATATAGTGACATTTCCAAGATGGCTGGACCAGAATTAGCTTCATCCCAGTAATTGCTTTATGTGTATGGGGATCTGCACTGGGGGTGAGAAAACATGAGTCTCTAAGTGAAGTAGCTTTTTTCTTAATAATGCTTTATTGGACTGCAGCCAGAAACATTNTTTCCATGCTTTCAATAGCTTCTTGTCTGCTACAACAGAAATTGAGTAGTTGACACAGTCTCTATGGTTTAACCTACGCCCCCAAATCTTTACCACCTTTCTTTTATGAACATGCTTTAGAATCTTGTCTCACTAACGCCAGTGCTGCCGCTGTTGACTCGGGATCCTCTGCGCGTGCGCATATGTGTACTGCTGACTGTCTCCACTGAGCATGCGTCTGCTTGCCGCTACATGNGTCACCATATTGCATGGAGCNTGTAAGTCAGTAAGTACTGCATTAATGAGCACATTTGATTAACTGACTGATTTGGTTATATAGTTATGTATTTAGTAATGAAAATGTCTCCAAAGGTAGAGGAAAACTAGATAAGTCCTTTAAAAAAGATAATTCATGAAGAGAAATTCTCAATTCTTCCCTCATCATTTCTAAAACGAATGCTGTATCATTAGAGAAAATAGAGAATACAGAAAAAATATCTTTTAAAGGAACAACTAAACTAAAACCGATGTAGTCTTTCCTCCTACTTTTAATTCTCCCGAGTCCTTTCTCTCTTCTCATTTAAAGCATATTTATTGGTGTGTGTGCATGTGTTTGCATGCACGTGCATGCCGTTGCATGCGTGCCATAGTGCATTTGTGAAGGTCGGAGGACAACTTGGTGAAGCTGTTTCTCTCCTTTCACCTATCACTGGAGGGTCAGGCTTGTGCAGCAAGAGNTTCACTGGCCCATGTGTCCACTCACTTTTTAATGCAGACATCTTTGTNAACAGAAATACATTTAGTGTTTATTTTTAATATTAAAAATCAGTAATGTTATTCTATTACTCTCAGATCATTAAAACCCAAGTACAATCATTCTCAACTGGTTGCAGCCATCAGCTACACACTAATGGTGTTAAGTATGTATTTCCACGTGTGTAGGTCGGGGAGAGAAGGCTGGGTGGCCAGTGGGGATGCTGTCTACTCCCTCCTTCACTCTTGGTGGAGTCTAGCTTGCTACCAGTGGTCACCAGGAAAGGAAAGAGTATAATGTGATCAGTTTGCCCNCTTGGCTGTATCTTGAAATCACTTGGAAATATTTCAAAAAGTCTNGATGTCCAGGCAATGCCCAACTCATGAAATGGGTACAACCAGACATTAGTAATTACTAAATGCTACAGGTGATTTCAAGTAAGTAAAGGAAAGAACCCTGACCTAGGTGTTTGAAATATCATTCCGAACTCAAGTTCTGGTCTTATTGAACTAAACACTGGAATGTTTCAGTGAGATCTCATCAGTGCTGTGTGTTCCCTTCATGTGTGTCCTGGGTTGGGAAGAATGCCTGGAAGGCTCTAAAGTAATTGCACTCTAATTTGGGTTTGCTGTTTGCATAGGAGACTGCTATGGGAGGCTCTGTTCGCAGTGAAGTGTAGCATTTGTGAACTCTAGAAAATGAAAATTATATGAAAGAGAGAATAGGCATAGGACCAGTCATCTGGGTTTTAATGTGTACAAAGTAAAACTAAATTAAACAAATCAAAATACCTGGTCTGTTTGAGTAGAGTCCTCAGGCATTACTGCACACAATCCCCTGATTCCCCTGCAATGACAGGCTTGGACCTCTTGCTACCCAACCTCATCTGTAAGGTAAACATCTCGTCCTGGATAGAGAATGCGGGAGCCNGCAAAGGTGATTGAGAGAGGAGTACAGGAATAAATGAGGCCTCTGTCATTTGCCTTTGAGCTGTGGATTTCTATTTGATACCCCAGAGTAATTTTATTTACTCCAGCACATAGTGTAAGGCCACTGAATCAGTGACAGCATTTTGAATAGAAGCTGGAAGGCTAGTCTGNCCACAGTCATCTTTTACGGCCCATTGGCTAGTCACCAGGGATGAAGAGTCCAGAAATTTTCAGGTTTTCTGACAGCTTGGTTACAATCCAAGAATGCTGCTATGAAATTGGAGAGTACATAACCCTGTTAACTTATTAGCTCCGGTTAATATGTTCAATTCATTTGACTTCTTAAGGGAAAAGGACATTGACATATGGATTTAAATGATGCTTCGGAGGGATCAGGTGCTAAATGAAGGATGAGAACAAGACTGATGCTCGCAGAGGAAGGCAGGCCTAGCACTATATTTTAAGGGTGAGCTTGGGAGACTGCACAGACAGGGTTCCACTCACTGTGAGTTTCCTTCTTGCTCTCCACCCCAATTCTAAACGTGATACTGTGTTATCAGAGAAAATCTGAGAAATCAGGAGAACATTTAATAAAACCAACTAAACTACAACCATTCTACAATCATTCTTCTTTCTTTCTCATATATACAAGTTTTTCTCTTAATTCTTTGAGAATTTCATACAATGTATTTTGAACCATATTCATCCCAACTACCTCCAGATCCTCCCTTGCTTCCTTAATTTTTTTTCTTTTACAAATTCACAGAGTCGTTTGTGCTGCTCATATACTCTTGAATGTGTGGGTATAGGATCCTGGTTGACCTACCAGGGGTCGCATCCTNAAAGAAAACTGACTATCCCTCTCCCAGAATTTATCAGTTGCCACTAAATCCTTAGCTGGGAGTGTGACTTTGTTCCCAGCTCTCCTCCACATGCTGGGATTTTGTCTGGCTTGAGTTGGCCCAACTCTTGCAAATGCTGTTTCAACTGCTTTGAATTCTATGTCTAACTGCCCTNTCCTACCTGGGAAACACTGTTTCCTTTAGTCATCCAGTGCCTGTGGCTCTTGACGTCTTTCAGCTGCNTCTTCCTCAGTGATCTCTGAGCCTTGGGAGGAGGTGAGGATGACATAGATGTTCTCATTGAGGGCGTGGCATTCAGAGCTTCTCATTCTCTGCACCTGGAGCAATTGTGGGTCTCAGCATAACCAACCATGCTCTGATTGGTCTTAAGGTTTGTTCCACAAAATGAAACCTACNCTTCACACCTACACCAAGAACCTATGGACAGACAGATCATAGGCCCTCGGGGAGAACCTGCTGCTCTTATTCTGTTGAATGGACATANCATTAAACTGACTCCTGAAGATTAGTGTTGTTCTCAACTCTCATCAGAGAAGTTTCTGTAGTAGATAGCAAATGTAATCTTTCCTCTTAATACTAATANTTCCTTGTCCTTTATTTCTGTCATTTAAAATTCTGGGTTCTCTAATCCCCATACTGGGTTGCCTTGCCCAGCCTTAATACAAAGGGAGGAGCTTAGTCCTACCTCAACTTGATATGCCATGCTTTGTTGACACCCATGGGNGGCCTGCCCCTTTCTGAACAGAAACAGAGGAGGAGTGGATGGGGGGAACAGAGGGGAGATGGAGAAAAAGAGGATGGGAGGAGAGGAGGGAGGGGAAACTGTGGTCAGGATGTAGAAATAAATGAAAAAATTCAATTAATAAAAATAATTAAATGAAATTCTGGGTCCTTTGTTAACAGAAATGAATTTAGTATTTATTTCTATTATTCACCTAGAATATTATCTTCTTACTCTCAGACTCTCAACACCCAAATGGTTGGCTGTTGTTCACTCTCTGGGATTCAGAGAAGCAGGAGACTACCACAGTAAACTGTGGTATGACTGTGGGTTACCTCCATTAACTTATATTTCTTAAGAACAAAAGAGAAAAGCACAGAACAACCAGCTAACACTGTGAGAAGAGACACAACACAATCTAGCATGTGCTCATTTTCTGAAGTGTGCACTATACTTTCCAATACTGATGACAGCTCTATCAGCCGTGCCTATCTCTGTATCTTGACCTAAAACCAGTAATACCATGCTGGACAACCAGCAAAGTGTAATGGCTGGATGATTTTGAAACATAAGTGATATTTGTCCTAAGGAGGTTCATCAGTAGCAGAGGTTTGCTTGTTTGCTTTATTTTTGTTTGGTTTTTAGTTTAGTGCTT
>LZPO01117366.1:6560-25838 GCA_001675575.1 Neotoma lepida
GTTACTGCCCCTCAATCTCTATCAAAGTCCGTGTAAATATCTGGCTTCATAAGGATGGGAGAAAAAAATATGAGGCAAGTAAAATAGAAATTGTACTTTTTAAAAAATTTCATACCTTTTACTGAGTACAGTGGCACATACCTATAATCCCAGAGTTTGGGAGGCTGTGGCTAGAGGATTCCCAAGTTTGAGGCTAGGCTGAGCTATNCAGTGAAACCTGTCCCATTTTAGAGGGGTAGGTGTACCCCTCTAAAAACAGAAATTGAGGGGAAGGGGTACATTCATGCTTCTACATAGAAAGAGGTGTTGAAATACATATTGAAAGTTCTACAGGAGTAGAAGTGAAGAGCAGAGTAAGTCCTAAGGATATGGATTCTAACAAGATACAGAGAGTGGGTTTGCCTGAAGAGGGAAAAAAATGTCTTCTCTGGAGAGTGGGGGCAAAAGTTTGGGTGAGCAGAAATGCAAATCTGATACTGAGTAGGAGACAGGGAAGTGAGGGTTCCTCTGAGTCACCAATGTCTCTNTGCAATAGCCTGAGTCATCTCGGGAGAAAGCATCATCTTGCCGGTCCCTCGGTTGCAAGCCCCAGTAATAGGAAGAAGGAGAAGCCTTCGAAGGCAGCTTCTTAGGCCATGCTAGGATGACTAGAGGCTGATAAGTGAAATGTATTTCCCCAAGAAGAGGACCTAACGACCGCCCCCAAGTCAGTTCCGGACACCCCCTTTGTTGTGAGCTGACTGACCGGAGATGACACTCTACTGGGAAACACTGGAGAGCTGGAAGCCTGGCATAGGAGAAAGTGGCTACTGCCTCACAGAAAACTCAGGCCCTAGAGGAGGTCAGTCACCTCTAAAGATGATTCCCAAGTTATATGAATTATGGAAGTGAAAAAGCTTTTAAAGAAATGCATGTAATTCATCACTCTGCTTACAGTTCAGCACTGAGCGTGACATTTCATTTTAGAGGACAAGGCTCACACAAAGCCATCCACTCTGTGAAGATTGGAAGGAAGGGGACAATACCACTCCAGTAGGCCTGGGAGGTGGGGTTCAGAACTAATGGATTGGCGTCTTGTTCCATTTAGGACTTACCTGCCACCTACCACCCCTCTTCCCTTCCTATCCTTCTGCCTTTGAGAAAGGTGAGTTCTGTCCTCATGCCCATCTCACGATNATATTTGGGGAACATGGAAGTTGTCTAGCTTCACAAGTTCAAGGCTAGAAAGAAATTCTGCCTCAGGCTGGTTTACTCAAGCCTCACTGACAGAGTTTTAAGGTACATGCCCAGGAGCACCTCCCAAGGCTACCCTCAGCAGCCTGAGGACATTCCCTGGAGTTTTTGTCTGACATGTGCTGATTTAGAGGTAAGGCCCAGGAGAAGGTGAAAAGAGGGTTAGTGAAATCACCCAGCATCACACCGTGGTACCATCACAGCTGGGGTGTCCCTGTTTCAGAGCCACTTTCCCTATCACCCTGATCATCAGCATCTTCCACCTGGCATGAGTCTTTCNAAACNATTTCCACTTTCACTGTCACATTGAAAACCTTACTAATATTTTTTATTAGAGACTTTCTTTTCTAACTCAGCAAGAAAATGAAGACTATGTACTCTGTCACATCATGCTTTCTCCTTCCAATGAATTTATTCTTTTAGATTTCAATAGGTGTGCAATTTCTTCTTCTAGGCAAAGCTCTTAATGTGTATCATGTTGTCTGTAATTTCCATCTGCCCCCTGGGGCTTTATTATTCTTCCCTTTCATTCCTGCATCCTCTACTTCTCACTTTGGCCAGATCTTTTCTCTTAGGTTCTGAACTTGCTCAAGGGTGTTTATGTTTTTAAAATGAGAGAAAGTATGAAGCCTTCCCATAAGGAAGTGTAGGTCACGTGTGGCACCAGTGGGAGACAGTGAGCTGATGTATAGGAAGCCACAAGGATTGAGAAAGCAACTCTTCTGAAAGGTCTTGAAATCCCCTGTCTCACTCTGTCCTCTGGGTGGGGTAGAACTGCCTGGAAGCACGTGTGTCCCGTATTTCATCATTTAGCTGCACGTCATTGGTGTTGTAATTGAATTCTATACATATATGGCTTGTCTTGAGTGGCAGTGCGGTCTGATGTAACACATGCAGACTGTGGACTGAAGAGTGCTCAGCTCATTACCCAGCTCTGTGACCTTCAGGAAGGCCCATGTAGCCTGATCCAGCTGACACCAAACCAATTCTACAACACACAACCATAAATTATTCTCTAAGATTGGGATTTTGTAATCTCCTTATTCCCACTGTTGCGGGAATTCTGTCACCGCTCCGCTAGCCAATTGAGAGGAGTGCTTTTGGTCCAAGAGGCGGGGTTTTCATTGGGGATGGATGGGACCCAGAAAGGGCAGAGCCCAGAAGTACACGGCCCAAAGGCCGTTTCAAGCCAGGAGCCAGGGACTGCGGATGTTAGCAGCGGTGGCTTGTGATTCGGATCAGGATTCCCTTTAATATTTGTCCACGGATTTTGTTTGTTAATAAACAGTAAAGAAATTTTACAACATCCCACTGAGTAGTTGGTTTTATCCTTTCTTCCTACAAGGCCTCTTGTTTATAATCTACTTTTGTCCTCAGGAAAGATCTTTCTAAGGCCATCTTCTCGGTTTCCCTTTTACATCTTATCACCCCTCATCCCTGTCTTTTCTAAGACCAGCCCACCAAAATTATTCCTGTGGTAAGAAATCAAAACTTCCTGTTGAGATTTCAGCTAAACTTTTGAAAGAATAGACTACTAATATGTAGCAAATACTTTTAAAAGAAATGTATTCCGGGCTGAGTTGGTAGATGGCTGTCTACCATGCTTGAGGCTCATTTTGAGTTGAACACACTAGAGATCAACCATTCAAGCCTTCAGGTTAAGGCCAAGCTGAACTTTCACGTGTTGGATTTAGCACTATTGCCTGCTGGGCATTCAATCAGAAAGCTCACATTTGGGTGAATTCTCCACCATTTATCCTAGAAAAAAGCTGAGCTCACAGGTCCATAATCCTTCCCACCCAGTGGAAGACCATGCTTTTCATAGGGAACATTTTTTCTATGGTTTCTGCATTTCCCATGACACCTTGCTATTAAGCTGCTATGTGGATGTAGACCTCTCAGTCTACATTTTAGGTGGCTTAGAGAATGTCTGACTTCCCAACAGGAAAGCTGCCTCCCTGTGGGGAATCTCCTGTTGCTGAGCTTGCATGGCTGCTGGCTTCCATGGAAATTCATGCCCTGGGCAGCTCAATGGCCTTTCCATAGAATTTTACAGAATTCTGGCATACTCACCTCAATTATTTTGAAAGCCTAGAAGCTGAAACTTCATTTCTAAATGCTTCTAGGTTCTAGCAATGAAATTGATGGGCGAAACTAATCAAACAGCCCAAGTACACGTACACATGTACAGAAGCTGTGTTTTAGCTCAGGCCCTCAGACTCACTAATTTCACAACAACTGAAGTTACAGTAAGTTTTACACCCAATGTCTCTGCCTCATCCTGTCACTTCTTTATGTAGAAGATTACTCAGTGNGTACAGGTGTGTTTGTGTAGAACTGATGACTTGGCAGGACACACAGTAAATAAATGGATGGATGGATAGGTGGATGGATGGATAGATAGATAGATAGATAGATAGATAGATAGATAGATAGATAGAGATTGATTTTCTGCTCCAGCTTTTTTCTTTCCTCAGATTATCTTCAGTGAGTTTTACACAAACTTCACTTTTAAAGCTTATTCCCCCTACTACAACAAAGTTTTAAAATTTCTATGTTTACATTATTTTACTAAGAGATGTAATTTGCATATAATAAAATAAAAATCTTTGTCATCTATTTTGATAAAATTTTACAAAAATTATACTCTAAGGTAGCCTAACCAGTTTGAAGAATATTGTCACCAGCCCCAGAATATTTGTTCCCTCTGTCTGCAGTCAGTACCGCCTCCTGACATCTGCAGGTACTACCATTCTGATTGCATCTCAAAGATGAATCTGACCTGTGCTTGCCCTTTATGTAAAAAACATCCTACTTCTGGTTTTCTTACTAGGAATTTTTTTCTTGACCTCATTTTTAATGTATCAGGAGTTTATTCCATTCATTGTTGAATAATAATCATACATAATTACTTGACAACAGAGATGTGGTCTACAAAAGACATCATTAGGTAATTTTGTTACTTAAACAACATGGTGTGGACATACATAAATGAAGATGGCCCCTGTATCATTAAACAACACAATCTTATGGGATCACTATCACGTACGTGGTCTGGTGTTGACCTAACAGCATTNTTCATTCATGATTTTATCTATCTGATGTAACATAGTTGGCTAATCTTTCCTTGGTGACATTTTTCTATTATGAATCAAGTTGCCATTATTCTAGTAGAAATCTTTTCCTGGATGCATGTGGGATGGATTAGTCATGGGGTAAACATCTCTTTACTGGAAATAATCAAACAGCTTTTGATAGTGGTATATTATTTTTATAGTTCCACCAGCAACCTATGAAGTTTCCAGCTATTCCACACATAGGAAGGTATGCAATTATGTTTCATTATCTTCCCCCCGAATACTGGAATGCTTGTTAGCCAGTCTAATTTAGTCCTGTGGCAAATAAAGCATAGTTTCTGTGTTCAGGTTGAACAATAATGAGTCTTATGTTTATAGATGTTTTATACTACAAGCACATGATAGATTTTCTTTCCTGAGGTTAAAATAAAAGAATATCAATAGAAGCCTGAAATCTCTCACCCAAGTAAAATTTCTGTTGTGTACTCTTGAAGGAAAAGACATTTTTTCTCTTGACATTTTATTACCTGATTGCTCATTTAGAGAATCTCTTGTCCTTGAAGGGCACCTTGGGAACACATTCATCCTTTGGCTCTCAGTCTGTAAGTTTGGGAGATAAAAGCGTAATCATTTGCTGGGTAGGCATTGGGTGCTTAGCAAAAATAGCAGCCACAGTAATGGGGTTTCCCTGGAGGAGATGCATAGACATGAGGCTCACAGTTTTGCCTAAACTGAAACAGTGTTCCAAGTAGGCCTAGAATTAGGATTCGNGAGTCTGCACCTGGAGATGTAATCACTTGAACTCCTTCTGCTCCTCAGCACATCTCAGGTATGCCCCGGTGCTGGCTAATGAGCGCTCGGCTGCCGTGAGCTATTTGCTTCTGGCCGAGGCAACATCAGGTGTTTCATAACCAGCTCCCCTGGGGCCCAACCCGGCAGATGCAAGGTGGTGGGACTTGAGAATAATTTCTTGAGAATCTGTTTCATACTTGATTAAGCCAAAGCAACCTCTTCTCTATTGAAACTCTTTATATGTTAGGAGAACACATTCCGGGTTTTCTTTTGCTCTGTTGTTTTATAATCGTTGCATTCAAAATTAATTGATGTGTCATTTGACCAGTATTGGACTGGTCCACCATAATAATATGTTTGAAATATTTTGAACAAAGATGATTATATATTGTGCTAGTTAGTTGTGGGCTTTTTGTTTGTTTATTTATTTATTTTTTTGTCAGTTTGACATAAGCTGGAGTTGTCTGGAAAGAGGGAACCTCAACTAAAAAAAAAAAAAGCTTCCTGTATGTTTTAAATACTTTGAACAAAGATAATTACATATTGTGCTAGCTAATTTTTTGTTCATAAATTGGAGTCATCTGGAGAGAAAGAACCTCAACCGGAAAAACAAAGTCTCCATTAGATCGACCTGTAGGCAAGCATGTGGGGCATTTTCTTGATCGGTGATTGACATAAGAGGGCCCAACTCACTGTGCACTGTGCTACCCCGGGGCAGGTAAACCACAGACACAGAAGAAAGCAAACTGAGAAAGTTAAGGGGAGCAAGCCAGAACGCACTGTTGATCTCTGTTTCAGTTCCTGCCTCCCGGTTCCTGCCTTCAGTTCCCTTCATGATGGACTGTAAGCTGCAAGATGAAATAAATCTTTCCTCCTCAAGTTGCTTTTGCTCATGGTGTTTATCACAAAAATAGAAAACCCTAAGATAGAAATTAGTACCAGGAGTCAGGTGTTACTGTGACAATTCTGATGGTATTGTTTAAGGGAGGAGTGTGGCCAGAGCTTAGAACTTTGAGCTAAAAACAAAGAAACAAAAAAACGGCTTAGTGAACTTCTCAGTGGGAGCTTAGAAGACAGGAATGTTGAGAGAACTACGGATGATGAAGGCATGGCTTGTGAACTTCTCAGAAGAATGGGAGTCCTCCAATGACTATCAGGGCTATTCACGATACTTTATATTAAGAATACGTGGTTTCTGACTAGCTGGTCCTGAAGAATCAGCTATGAGTAACAAGAGACTAGCACTACTGAAGTGAAACTTTTGTTTACTGGAATAATTGATGCTGGTTATCTAGGGCTGAGGAATCAGTTGTAATCCAGAAAAGGCCAAGGCTGCATCCCATGCTGGCAACCAAAGTTGGACATGTGTGAAAATCTCCCAGATGGTACTGATTTTGAAGGTATGAAGAGGTCATGGAGAGTAGCTGAGGTTTGGCACTGAGAGAGGCCATTGGTGAAGGTGTAGCCTCAGTTGTGGTGAAAACCCAAAAATTGAAGGGTCATGGAGAGAGGCTGAGGGTTGGCACCTTGTAGCAATATCAAAGTCTTTGAGGAAAGATCAGGAGGCCATTGGTGAAGGTACATTCTGTGGAGACTCTAGCATATTGGAAATGTCAGGACTACAGGACGACTACCAGCTATTGTGGAATGGGGCTGGCCTGAGCCTGTGAATGGAGCTATGTGTGCTGTGAATGGGAAAGCCTGAGAAGGAGAGTTTTCTAAGCCCTGTGAAGGCCAGGAGACTGTGAGTGAACTCCAGATGCAGGACATTGAGCTATGGGATTTAATTTACACTGTTGGAGTTCAGTTTAGCTTTGATTTTATGACTGTGTCTGGTTCTTCCCTTATGGGACAAGGAGCATGTAACTTAATTTTGTATCTTATAGGAGCCAACAATTAAGAGACTTGGATTATTAGAGAGATTTTGGATACTTTAAAGAGACTGAACTTTTAAAAACTGTATGACTTTTAAAAGTTAGAATGATTCTATTCTGATATTGATACTAAAATGATACCTTTTTATATTTGCTGCATCAAAAATTAAGTAAATGTATCATTTGAGCAATATTTATCATTGCTAGTCCACCATAATATTACATTTTATTTTGTTGAGGGGGATGATTTTATATATATATGGTAATTATTAGATAACTTTACCTAATGTACTTCAAATAACCAATCTCAGCCCTAATGTTTATCTTCATTAAATTGAATTATTTATCTCTATATTAATATATGCATGTGCATTTGCATTTGTGTGTACATAATTGAAAGCTTTATAACTAATCAAATTTGGAAACTTAAAACTACAAAATCCTGTAAGCCAGGCCTATCATCTTTCAAAAGTCCAAAAGGAGTCAGCTATTCATTATCTTTTTCTNNACTCTTTGAAAGGAATCTTTNATAATAAGTGAGAAGTGGTTGGAAGATGGGTTCTATAAAGTCAACAGGCACTTTACCCAGAGGTCTCATCAGCGGCTAAAAACACTAGTACTAATTATACTATGATTTATGTTCTTCCTTGGTCACACATTTTCTAAACCACATTATGGTCATCTCAAATTATAAAAATATAAGGGTTATTAGTCCACTCCCTTGGAGTTACAGGACCATCTAGGGTATCAGTTGTTTCTTAAAAACAAGGTTTATAAAATTTCTCTTAGGAAAGTTGTGAAAATGGATAAAGAGGTAAATAAGAAATTCTTTTACTAATATTAAGGCATGGGCACGATATTTGTTATTCCTTAGAATCAAAAAAACTCAAATGAATGGCTCAATAAGGTATTACCAAAANTCTGTATCTAAATGAGTAAGTAGTATACACAGTGTTTCTCTCTGGGTGCTTTATATTTAGCAGGAGTGGATAAATAAGGTAATGATTCCAACAGTAACAGTAAACATTGAGGGGAGAGGCCAAATAGAAAAGTGAGAAAACAGCTGGTGGAAGGAAAATCAGATAAATGAATAACAAATTTCACTAAAATACTCATTAAAGGTGACACTTGGAGACTGTAGAAGTTAAAGCACGATGTCCCTTTTCTTTTCAACTATATCTGATGTTTGTACAGTCTGTCCCTATTTGACACTCAGACATGTATACTCTAGATCACTTCCAGCCTTGGCCCAGAGTCTTTCTCTTGAATGTTCTGTATGCTGCAAGCATTTTTCATCTGTGCACCACAGGCATTTTTTGTCAGCCGCTGGCTATTATGTCTGAGACTCACCTGTTCTCTGAATTATGTTTACCAGTTCAGCTCACCTTGCAAACACCTTGTGGACTCCATACTTTCCTTGAATGAGAACCTCACCTGCTCTTAATAATCTATGACTGCTCACCCGGGACAACATCACCACTGTAACTTACGAGAGANCTCCAATAGGGTCTCTGACTCAAGTCTGTTATGCACTTTTCACCTAGACATAGNACCATTCCCATCCATCAAAGCCTGATTCACAAAAGTGCCTACCTCCTAAATANACCCATTTAAAAATGACTCCTGCATTGAACTAAAGAATGTGATCTTTCTTTGAAAAAGCCTCATTTGTGGCTTTTGAATAAGATTTTATTTACCAAATTTCAATAATATGATGACCCTGCCTAAAATTAGCATTGAGGAGTATCCTTAAAGGCTTACACACTGCCTGGTGAAGAATGTCAAGTATTACCCTTCACAAAGAAAAGAATGACCCCCCTTTATTTTAGATTTTGTGGAGGCTCATGGGTCAACTACTAACTGATGCTCCTCCTTCTACCTAACCATGCTTGAAACTGGACTGACTCCAGACTTACAACCTTTGTTTAATGTAAAATCATTTTTTATATGGAAGAGAAGGAAAAAGGTAGCAACCAGAGAGCACCACAAGGTTGAACGCTTAGTTTGAAAATTAAATGAAAGCATGGTACAGGTGGAAAGCAATCCACAATTACCATGTTAATAAGGAGCAAGACTGGCTTTGTTTAATCCAAAGACTTGCATCTTAGGCAACATGNTCACTGTTTAAATTAACTTAATCATGACAAATGTTTATTTTTACTCACACCCCCTAGTCCCCTTCTTCAGTCTCCACCTTTNTTTCCTAAGACCCCAGCATCAATTCTACAGACNTGAAGGAGTTAGGCCACATATCTTTTCTACTAATCTACATAATTAGGCAGCTCACCCTCGAGCCATTTAGTAACTAGAAAGACAACATAGTTGGTTAGTGANTTTGTGTGGAAGGCAAAACTTGATCAACCAGCTTTTGTTCTGCGAAGCTCCCGGCTCCCAGCTTCTGGCTATCTGCCCCTTGTGAAGTCCCACAGGGTAGGATGGTGTGTTATTAAGGATTTTTACTTTTTCCTCTGTGCCCTGTCTTANAGGTAATCTTTAATACGTATAAAAGTTATACATATTAGGTTACACATACTTTCCGATAAGTAGTTTGTTATCCCCTTTCATCTCATTCTCTCTTCTGGTCTGTCATTTGCATTTCTTATTCCTTCTCCAGGTTTTCACAAGTATAGCTGACCCTCACATTTGACTGAGAATCTGGTGAAATGTGACCTTTGCTCCATTATTCAGCTAAAGCTATTTATTCTTTTCTCCTAANTTGTTGTGGACAGAGAACACTTCTAAGTTGATACTGGAAGTTAATTTGATCTTCATACTGCTGACTACTTTCTGCTTCTCAAGGGTATACTGACCTGGTCCCTATGTCTCCCTGTCTTTCTGGTTTTCTCATATTTCTTCATCTTTACGTTAGCCAGGCACCCTCTTTAGCTCATTATTCTCCATCTGTGTTCTCTTCCTATGTGGTTTGCCTATGTCTGTAATTCAAAGGCCATGTATGTCCCCTATCTTAAGAGTTACTATTGCTATGATGAAACATCATGACCAAAATCTTCTTGGGGAGGAAAAGGCTTATTTGGNTTATGCTTCCACATTATAGTCTGTTAAGATCAATCTACATGAATCTATNAAATGGGTAACAGAATTTATTAAGATAGTCACGGGCAGAGCAAATACCACTACAATAGTCCATCATTGAAGGAAGTCAGGACAGGAACTCAAACAGGACAGGAACCAGGAGTCAGGAGCTGATGCAGGGGCCATAGAGGACTGCTGCTTACTGGCTTTTTCCACATGGCTTGCTCAGCCTGCTTTCTTATAGAACCCAGGACCACCAGCCCAGGTGTGGCCCCACCTATAATAGACTGGAACCTCCCACATGAATCACTAATTGAGAAAATTCCTACAGGCTTGCCTATAGCCTCATCTTATGGAGGCATTTTCTCAATTGAGGCTCCCTCCTCACCAATGATTCTAGCCTGTGTTAGGCTGACACAAAACTAGCCACCATATCCCCCAAGTTTAAATCCTGAGTGCAGTCCCCACTGGAGAGTCTGACTTATATGCTGAACTAGGATAGCCACATAATCTGTATTACTACATCCAGTAAATGTGAAAACTAGATTCAACAAGTCAAAATCTATAATCATTAATTTCTCCTTTAATTTTCCCTGTTCCTCTGTTCTCTGGGTCATGATATTGCCACCCAAATAAACAGTTTAACTAAAAATCTGGGTCCCCTTCTCNATGATAACACCCTTTTATCCCTGTAGGTGGTCAATAAAACCACAGTCTAGATTACTTCTAAAATCTACTCTTTCTATTATTCCAGCTACTACAAACACAGCAAGGCTCTGGACTCTAGTTAACATTGCACTGCGGCAACCATCCTGGTAATCCCATGTATGTTCATGCCANTGTCTATTAGCCACTAATATTATATCTGAAGTGTGTATCTCTTTAATGGCTCCATGTCTTCATAAAATCAAGCTCCTTGACAGGACTAAAACATCTTGTCCATCGCTACAGCCCTCATTTCTTGCCATTTGGGCTAGGACTACATAGTTAGACCTCACACCACTTCTTTTGCCCTAGTCAGTCTCACAGTTACATTTCAGAACCCCTTGAAAGACTGTGATTTCCCATGTAGTATTGAATTTCTTGCCTTCACCCATTATTCCCTCCCTTCTTATTGTTTCTTAATCATTCCTTCAGCTCTGCCAACACCCTTTACGTGCATAACTCCTCCTCATTATTTAAGAATGTGCTAACTACAATCTCCTGGAGTTTTGGTTGTTTATTTTTTTTTTTAATATGCAATACCCCCACCATATCCCCAGGGGTTGGGTTGAGCACCTTCCCCTACCACCACCCAACCCAACCCAACCCTGACTCCAGATTAAGTTGACTGTCTATCTCCTCTGTGATCTCGCAATGCCTTGCTTGTGTCTTTCCTGCACACACCCATCCCTTAGCTTTCAGCACAGTGCCAGGACACAGAGTTGGCTCTCAAGCATATTTGTTGAGTGAATGAGTGGGGGATAACAGGTTGGCTTCCTGCTGACTAGGCTTTTAGCAGCCTATGNGCCTGAGATATGACGTCATTTCTTTCCACTGAGCAGGAAAGCATGACAAATCACTTGTCACCATTTTTGACAGAGGTGCCTCTTAGCAGTTCTGCCTCGTGGCTTTGTTTGAACAGACGATCAAACACATCTAGTTCTAAATGTGGATGTAAAATTATATTTAACAATTCATAATACTATGGTTTCTCTCATTGTGGAAAGTTGTGACACACTTCCTCCAATACAGGAGACAATGAAAGGTTGACATAGTTCTGTGACTTTCCACTCTACATTTTTCATTGGAGACACCAGGGCATGGGTCCAAGCTCCCCCCATGTATCTATTCTCTACATGTTCTCTGACAAAAGGAGTACATGCAGTGTGAATGAGTGGAAAGTTTGTTTCCAAAGAAGTCAGGAATCTAAAAGAACAGGAACCATCAGCCCAATAATCAGGAACCCCAATAATCAGAAGATATCNTGGTGCATTTTACACTAAGCATTTTAAACTCTGGACAGAAAGAGCAACGCTTCCTGTAACTCACAAGTCAGCACCTGGGGTCTGTCCCACAGGAAGCATCTGGGATGTGGCAGGTCAGGGGCAATGGGAGTGACAATGGGCATGTTTCACAGAGTGATTAAATGAGCGGAAGCGCAGTTTCAGAGAATAGGATGTGGATACGTTTTAGGACAAAGGCAAAGAAGCATAGACCACAGAAATGCTGAAGGAAGAGATGTGAAAACAATACTCAAGGGGCTTCATGAGACAAAAACAAAGGGTAAAATAATTACTACCAATGCTATAACAATGACACAAAAGGAATAACTGAAAGACATATATTTAACTCAGAAAGCAGCAGAAGAAACTACGGTATCTGTGAATAACCGTTTCCAACTTGCTGTGCATGGGAAATGGTGAGAAACAAGGAAATGCGGCAAGGTGAAAAAAACAGTCTTTATTTAATTTTGGCTTTTTNAAATTTTATTCCATTTTATTTATTTATTATGTGTGCACAGGGGCACACCTGTGGAGATCAATGTGCCGTGTGCGTTCTGGGGATTTAACTGAAGTGCTCGGACGTGGCAGCAGGCACCTTCACCTCACTGAGCCATTTCACCAGCCCTCAGCACGGTCTTTTGAGACAGGGTCTATGTAGCCCTAGTGTCCTTGACTCGAGCTATGTACATCAGGCTAACCTCAACCTTGTGCAGCCTTCCTGTCCCTTCCTCTGGTGTGCTGAGGTTATAGGTGTGTGCCATCATACCTGGCTAGAAATGGATTTTTTTTTGTCAGAAAGTTTTACAGTTGTATTGACAACAAAGTATATTGAATTTTTAAATGTATAAGGCTTCCTTTGTTAATTCGTATGTCATATATAAAGTTTGTAATTTAAGTTCTTAAAAGTGATCCTATAAGCCAGACATAGTCATATGACCCCAGGATCCAGGATGCTGAAGCAGGAGGATCACTTGAGCTTGAGAGTTTGAAGTCAGTGTTGGCAGTATAAAGACCCCATGGTAAAGGCTAATGGACCTTCAGCGCCTATTTAAAATAATATTAAAAGAAGAATGAGGACCAGACAGGTGACTCAGAGAGTAAGGAAACCTATTAAACTACCCATCTGATGTCAGTCTCTGGGAGCCACATGGTAGAAGAGAACTACTTCACAAAATTCTCCTCTCACTTCCACACATGCTCCATGACACATGCGGACCACACATAGACATAGTCATGCACATACACCCACAATAAATAAACAAATATATAAATAAAAAATATTAGGAGATTTTTAAGCCAAAAAAGTAGTTTCCAGAGCAAGGTGCATTCTAACAAATTATTCTCCAAGGATATAGACATGACAAATCAGGCCTAAAAATCAAATTGGAGGTTAAGCAAGAAGGGAAAAACTAATTGTACAAGGTAGGATGGATGTGATTTAGTTGATTCAGGCTGCTATAACAAATACCACCGTTGGAGCATTTATAAAGGACAGAAAAGTATTGCTCACAGGTCTAGAGATTGGAATCCAGGACCAGGTAGCAGCATATTTGGAGTCTCTCTTACTCTCTGTGGCATAAATAACATTTTTTTGCCACATCCTCGTGGAGCAAACAAGACAAATAAGCCCTTTAAGGTCTTTTTTATAGGGATATTAATCTCATTCATGAGGTCCTACCCTCATGACTTCCTTCCTTCCTATACCACTACACTGGAGAATAGGGTTTTGTTGTTGTTGTTGTTGTTGTTGTTATTGTTTTGTTTTGTTTTTATGTGTGCGGATATTTTGTCTGCATGTGTATCTGTGTACTGTGTGCATGCATGGTGCCTACAGAGGCCAAAAGAGTATAGATTCCTCAGAACTGGAGTTACAGATGGTTGTGAGCCTCCATGTGGGTACTGGGAATCAAGCTTGGGTCCTCTGGAAGAGCAGCCAGTGCTCTTAAACACAGGGCCATCTCTTCAGCCCTGGGGATGAAGTTTTAATACATGAGTTTCGGGGAACATGAACACTCAGCTCACGGCTGTAGGATAAAGAGACCACGATGTTTCATAGCTGATTTGTACATTTACAAATCAAACACAGGTGGAGGGCAATGTGATAGGTGGGCATGACACTCCCATGCATCTATTACTCTGACGAAATGCCGAAACCAAACAACCTAAAGGAAGATTTATTCAGTCTCAAGCTTTCAGGGCCTTCAGTCCGTAGTTAGCTGGTCCCACTTCTTTTGTCTAAGTCATATGAGACTAGCATGGCAGCAGGAGTATATGGCAGACAATGCTTCTCACTCCATGGCAACGAGTGAACAGAGAAGGGGAGGTCTGCATTCAATATGTATCTGTCAAAGATATTCTCCTAGTAACCTGGTCCGTCCAACTGTAACTCACATGCTAATAGTCATTCAGCTATGAATTCATCAGTGACTTAGTTCTGTGAAAGACGTGAGAGACCCATGCTCTAAGAGCCTCTCTGAAGCCTCAAACAATTCCTTACCAAATGAGCCTTCCTTCAGGAGATTTTCAGATTTAACCCAAACGACGGCCTCCTGACGTAGACTGTGCTCAAATGCAAGCTTTGATGTCTCACATCTACATGACCTTGGTTCATCTATAGCCATAAAATATGGATGGTAACATCCACCTCACTGGATGGTTGAGGCAGTGCAAGAGGCAAACTGTCTGAAATGACTAAAACCCTGCCTTTAGTGCCGTGTGCCACCAGCGGCCTGGTGACCAACCCTTGTTTCTATACCGCGGTATAATGTAGTGCTCCTCATGAAATCTGGCACATTTCATCTACATTGCCCCTGTTTATCAGAACCCTGGCCTCAAATGATTTTATCTCCANGGCTTCCACAGGAAATGCACCACAGATTTCCAAACCCATTCAGATTCTCTACTGTGGACTCCAAATATCAGCTAGGGCCATAAGCAATAGTAATAGTAATGCAATGGATCTAAAACNAAGGCTGTGTCCTTCCTGTTCGGCCTGCTGTCCCCTGTTTCATTTTCCCAGTACGTACTATAGTCGTCTCTGTAGTCGCATAAGCCAGAGTGCCAGCTAAGAAACATGAGATTCATTCCTCACACACTCAATATTATATCATTCCATTTCCCCTCCTAAACCCTCTCACTCTGTCTCTGTCACACTGCCTCCAACTTGAAATGGCTCACAGAACACCCCTCCCAGCCCTGCCTCCAGAGGACTCAACATCATAGGGAAGGAACATGCCGTTGAAATTCCAGCGTTGTCGCTCATTAATTACATGTCCTCACGAACACTCAACCTCCCCCCTGAAAAAAATAATGGGCCCCACAGTAGCATCTATTGTAGATTGTTCAAGCTGTCTCTGGCCTNTCTGCTGTGAGCTCCCTGTGGATAATGTTGTCTCGGTGATGGTGATACTATATATTCAGTACCATGTGAGCCTGGCAGACAACCAAAGAAAGAAACCTGAAGTGAGTTGAGTTGAGATAGATCTCATCCTTTCTAGCACTTACTATCAGAATCACCACTGGTCCATTGCTGACTGCACCCCGGAGGGCTTGCATATACACCACAAATCCCTCATTTGACCTCTAGAAATGATTTAACTAGCTACCATTGAAGGGAGGGTGCAGGCTGGTTTTCTGTCAACTTGACAAAAGCTAGAGTTATATGAGAGGAGGGAGCCTAAATTAAGAAAATGCCTCCATTAGGTTGGGCTATAGGCAAGTCTGCGGGACATATTCTTAATTAGTGATTCATGTGGGAGAGCTACCCTAGGCTGGTGGTCACCAGTTCTATAGGAAGTGCAGGCTGAGCAAGCTGTGGGGAGCTAGTGAGGAAGCAGCATCCCCCCATGGCCTCTGCATCAGCTCCTGCCAGTTTCCAGCCCTAGTTGACTTCTGGTCCTGACTTCCTTCAGTGATGACTACAATGGGGAAATGTAAGCCNAACAGACCCTTTTCTCCTCAACTTGCTGTTGGTCANGGTGTTTCATCACTGAAATAGTNACCCTNACTCNGACAAAAGGACTACAGTATCCTGGCTTATTTCCAATCACATAAAGGTTTTATGTTTTCAAGTAAAACTACATTTCATCACTCTCATGTACATANGAATAAAATAGAATATATTTCCCTCTTTCCTTTAGATTGACTAACCAAATCCTTAAGAAAAAAATCACTGTGAGTTGATAAGAATCAAATCCTTTTCAAAAATGTTTTCTTCAAAGACAGATAATGGAAAGAGAAAATAGGATTTATTGTAGCTTGTTTTCCTTTCCAAAAGTATATTCTGTAAATGCTTTCTTACTTCAGGCTGGACAACTATGACAATGATTTGAATCAAGTGTAAAAAAGAAATAATTTTTGCTTATATAAATCCTTGGCATATAATTGGGTTTCAAACTGAGAAAAAAAATATATAAGTGCTCTCAGGTCTCAACAACACACATAAATTATGTGGTGCTGGCAGGAAGCACAACACAGTTGCTATTTGGGTCTCCAGTGTCATGACTAGGTAGAAACATCTCAGCTACTAGTGAACACCACAACTGGTGCATCATCTCCACTGCCTACAGTATGGTCAAGGCAGCTCTGTCCTGTGCTGTACCTTGAGGTTCTGACCATTCCATGAGTCTGGCTGCCAAGCTAGTAAGAACTTCAGAGCAAAGAAAGCAGCAAATGTTTGGTGAGCTTTTGGTAAATTCAAAGTATTCTTGTGTGTGATCTTAGGACAAGAGGTAGTGAAAACACTGAAGGAAAGGGCTAAGATGTTTCATACAAGGGACAAGATCCCATTTGTCCTAGATGTGGTGATGGGGTGAGATCCACCACAGTGTCATCTTCTGTCTACATGTTTCCTCTCAGGATCACCCAGATGTGGAAAGCAGCGCCAGCCACCCATTACGGAACAGACACCCTAGCAGGGTTCANGTTAACCTAGAAAATCAGTCAGTCTGGGTCTCGAGGCCAAGATGAAAAGGAAGAGAGCTAGAAGCAAAGCTTGTCCTACAAGAGCAGGGAGATGTGATGCTTTCCTGTGAGACGTGGGTGCGTTCAGACACTCTTTAAATAACTGTTTTCCTACATAAGATACTCATCATTTCCCATCATTTTAATGGTATCCATTTCAAAATTTGGAACTTAATTCTTTGTCTTTTAAATAAATTGATACTGTGGTGGGCTATTTATATTGATAGACATGGCAAACATGAGAATAAATATCTAATTCATGAGATGAATGCTAATTCAGGTTCTCTTGCATTAATCCAAGAAAAACATATGGCAAGCAAATCCTTCCTCAGCTCTGCTGAAACACTCTGAAGCACGGGATGTGTTTCTTATTCCTCACTCTGTCCTTTAAAGTACAACGCCGAGCCCTCAACANGTGGAGGATGAGTTAGTGAGCACTGACCGTCGGCATCACTATCACAGTAATCACCCTGTTTGGCAAGGTTTAATAAAAAGTGTTCTTTTTCTTAGTCCCCCCCCAAAAAAAAGTTGTTTAAATGTAAATTAGTACAGAGAAAAAGATACAAAGCATACCATCTGTGTAGAAAATTTCTGTTGACATTTCGAGGCAAAAATGTTTCTTATTCTCATTCACTCTGCTGGCAGCTTTCAGACAGGACTTGTGGCTATGCTGTCCAGGCAAGCCATTAAACTTATGGACTCAAGTGATTCTCCCATCTCAGCTTCTCAATTAGCTGGAACTATAGGTACATGCCACCACNGTGCTCAGCCACTCTCTGTAGAAAAGTCTTAAAAATTAAATGATATTGTACTATACCTCCATTTTTATAGGTGTCTAAAACATCTGAGGCTGACATTGTACCGAGTAAAATTATGAAGAAGGGAGCTGTAACAAAAAAAGAACTACTGGTATTCTGAAATGCCTACATGAAATGCTAACACAANTACTCAATACAGACAGATGAATGGATGGATGGTTCTCTTTATGGACAATCAGATGATTATGGCAATATACTAGACTCACTAGCATTTTTGAGCTCCTTGCAAGCTTCCCACAATGGAGAAGGCAGGCTTGGTCACTACTCTCCACCACTTTAATAATCTCTGAGATGGTGATGAACCAAGTTTTGAAGCCAGGACTCAAACCTAGACTGGATTGAATCCAAAAGCCCTTATGTCTTTCTGCATAGCACACTGCTTGTCAAATACACTGATATATACTGAAGAGAAGCCTTGTGAAGGGACCCCCACCCACCATGAAAAGACTCACATAAGACAACGCGTCTTCTGCATTCTGCACTGAGTCCAGTCACTGCCCACCCCAGCGTGACAGGACAGCTGTTACTGTCCATCTGTGTGGTGGCTGCTTCACTGGTACCGTCAGGGCCATTGAAATCGCAGACACATTCACTCAGAGGAAAATAAGAATGGATTTTCTTTTCTTTTTGAGAAAGCTTTTTACACTAATCCATTTAATCCCATGGCTGATTTGCCATTGAAGTNCGAGCAAAGCATCTTTTATGGGGACTTTTCCTACCTTTGAACAAAATTTAAATTAGCCAATGCGATCTTTCTATTATCCCGTCTTTAGTTAANAGAGAGAGAGAATATGTGATGTACGTAGGAGAGGAGAGAGAGGTGTGGCGGGCGCAGATGGGTNCTTTCAGCTAGAAGAGTATTATTTTACTGCTGGGGAAAAGTGCATGTTCCAAAGAACAAAGGAAAACACAAAACTTGGATTATTTAGTAGCNATTAATTTAATTTTGAGTAGGATTTTGGATACATGCCATGATGCATTTATTCAAATCAACACAATGCACAACATAAAGACCAGACTGTGAGCTCTGGTGTCTGGGTGACACTGAACTGTCAATGGAAGTTTGTAGGCTCAAACTAATATAGTCCCTGGCAGGGAACCACGATGCTGGAAGGAAAGGGGTGGATGGGAGCTATATACTTTTTACTCAGTTTTCCTACGTCTCTAAAAAGAGGGGGGCTCTGGATTTTTTCCAAAGCAGAATTAACATGACACACATAGATAGAATTTCTACATCTTACAATGAAATAAAAGACGTTTTTATTCAAATGCAATAATGAGAAATATGTGTTCGTGTAGGTGAAGCTTGAAGTGTACATAGTTCAATGAAAACNGATTCTGTTTTCATAGATCTCTTTCTTGGGTTTTCCTTAGTCCTGAAGANTCTCAGAGTTTCCCAGACTGAGCTCAGTCCTGTGCAGCTGCATTCTTATCTGAGAAAATGGTAGAAATTCCAATTCAGAGGTATCACCCAGAATCACAATATTAGTCGCTTTTTTGTTGC
>LZPO01117366.1:28473-42249 GCA_001675575.1 Neotoma lepida
CACGTGGCTTTACCTGTGCACAGTTACATGTTGCTTTCTGGGCGGCAGAATGGCGTCTGCCCCCGCTCTGCTTCTGCTTTTCTTCCCTTAGTTCGAATGTCCCGCCTAACCTTATTCTGCCTCACCATTGGCCAAACAGCTTTATTTATCAACCAATCAGAGCAACACATTTTTAGAAAGACATTCCCATCAAAAGGAGGTCTGTTGTGGCTCACAGGTGAGGGCACAATCCACTGTGGTAGGAAAATCCAGCCAGAGGTTGGGGCAGTGGCTCACACTGCCTGACATCAGCAGAGGGTGGTGGATGCCTGTCCTCTGCTCACTTTTTCCTTCTTATACAGGCCAATGTCTCATTCCAAGGATGGTGTTGTTCATAGTGGGTGCCTTCNCACTCACTTGACCTTAACTGAGGTCTTCCCACCTCAGTTAATCCCCCACAAACATAGCTCGAAGCCCATCTTCTAGATGATTCTAGATCTCATCAAGCTAANAAGTGAGATTAACCATCANAAGCACTAAGCCAGAAATTCTTCAAATAGGGCCANGTCAGCTGTTTTGCAGAAACTCTCAGGGTGATTTCAGTACAGGTCAAGGTCTGAGATCACTATTTCAAGTTCAGTACTAACACACTGTATAGTCGGGTCTTTCTTAATCTTAGAGTTAAAGCTGCCTTAAGAGATTGGTAGATGACCTGTTTAGCATGTGTCAGTTCCATCCCCAGAATCCAAAACATTTTTTTTATCAATATAAAGTTACTATTGAAAGCCAGCTCTCTCATTTCAACAACTTGGATCCAAATTTCAGGAATCTCAGAGTTAAATCATCTGTGGAAACAACAACAATATCTGCTTCCCAAGATCGCTAAGATAATTAATGAGTTCACTCACATAAAAAGGAGTTCACCCAAAGCCTGGCATATAAATGCTCCATGAGCATTAACTATNATAATTATCATCTAGCTGGATTTTTGAAATGGCTTATGAACATAATTCATAAATCATATTGGAGCAACTGAACTTTGCTTCTGCTAACTGCTCTTGGGGTCTTTATTGCAGAAAGTGTACCTATTACAATTAGATATTGCTTTCAGCTCTGAGGCAGGCCCCATACACAGGTTGCCTTTCTGACCAGCACAATTAGCCACTAATATCAGTCTCTTCTCAGAGAGTGCATGGTGTGAGAGTGATGTTGATGCTGTACAAGGCCCACTAGACAAGATGCAGAGAACAGCTGAGTAATGTCATAGCTGTTAGACAGACACTGCATTATTGGGTAAAAGAATAGTGGGTTATCGCTGCCTGAGGGACCAGCCTCCAACAGCACAGGGCTCAAAGGGAATCCACAGAGTCAGTGCTTACCAGACTTTTATCTGAGAGGGTTAGGGAAAAAGACACTCACATTCTCTCCTGATGGTTTCCTTCTTCATTCTCTATTCTTCTTCTGTACACTTTTTCTCTACAACTTATATACCGCAACAAAGTTTTTCAGGCAATATAGGAATTACANTGTTGTTACNTTCTATTTTTCAAGTGAATGACTNTAATGAATGCAGGTAAAAACATGTTTTTTAGTCTCCCTTACCTGATTAAAAACAAAGTCACTCCAAGAACCAACATACATTTATATCTAAGTAACTTGTTACAAATTAACAGAATATGAACAAGCAGAGAGTGTTTTTCTCAGCCAACTCTTTTGTTGGCAGGCNGAATATTGCAGTTACAAAGAAAGAATCAATCACTTTATTATTTATCTTGAAGGGTAATCGTATGCAGAATCTTAAAGGAGTCACAAACCTAAACTTTTAGACATAAAAAACAACCAGAATCAGTCAGCTGTACCCTAAATCTTTAGGGTGCAACCCATTCATCAATAGTTTCTTATATCAAGAGATTGAGGGAAAATTGAGTACAAGGAATTAATCATCACCTTTGGTCATCAACCAATCCTAGTAAGGAAAGTACATGAGCTAATGATAATTGGGCTNTTTTGTTCTTTTCCCTGACCTTAACGGGTTCCTCATTCAACTATATGCCTTTCTAAAACTTTAGATTGTCTTTTTGGGTTTTTTACCTCAAAAACATCTTAGTCTAACTTTAAGTTATTTTCAAAGCTTTGTTTCAGCTGTGATGCACTCTGAAAAATTTGAACACATCTCGCAACATTAAGGTTAAAAGAATTAAACTAGCTGGGCTACTGGGACTCAATTGTTTTCCTTAATCATCAACCTAAGCCACAGTCTATACGGCTCCTCAACAGAAACTCATGTGTTGTAGCAGTGTGACACTTCCTTGTTTTATTTTCCATCATCAAAACTCTATTTAAACTAACATTATTATTATCAATTAGTACAACTTAGGAAGAAATCATCTTCATAATAATCCATAGGTAAAAATGTCCAGTAGAATGAAATGTTTCTATGAGACAAACACACTACATTACAGGCAGTGGGGCTCTCCCCACACACATTCACACCATACCAGAGTCCAGAGAAAGAGCAGCAGCAAACATGTGAAGGCACAGCAGAAGCAGAAGACATTCTGGAGTCTGTGGTGTCAGAGCCTTGCCTATCCAAGATTCACCTCCTAGAGGGCTGGCACCCTGAAGTCAACTGCCATCTGCTGTTCCTCTGACATGGCCACCAGCAATGGGTAGAACTGTGTCAAGAGAAATGTAAAGACACAGTAAAGAAATAAACTGTGCAGAAAAATAAATTCAGGCTGTAGAGGCTAGAGACACAAAAGTGGGATGTTTTCTACAGCTGAAGGAATGATGCAGAGATTACGAGGTAAAGCTCAAGGGTGGCAGAATGAACGGCAGANATTAAAAAGAACAGTATCTTCACATCAGTGCATTTTTTAAAGGGGGAAGTTAAAGAAGTTTCATCTGTGATAAAACAGCTTTATCTAGTTGGCTTCACCAAAGCAGCCATGCCAAAAACTATGGATCCAAGTCGGGTCTCAGAGAAAGCAAAAATCCAACACAGAATAAGCACAGTGTCCAGAGTAGTCACTTGAATTATGTGTGTGTGTGTATGTGCGCGTGCGTGCGTGCATCTGTCCGTCTGTCTGTCTGTGTCTGTGTCTGTGTGTCTGTGTGTACAAAGGCCAAAGAAAGATGTTTGGTGTCTTCCTGTCACTCATCATGTTACTTATTCTTGATGCTTTGGGTTTTTTGTTTGTTTGGTCTGGTTTGGTTTGGTTTAGGTTGGTTTTAAGAAAGAGATTTGTATTTTCACTTTGCTCTGAAGCTCCTCAAAGTTTGGGACTGGGGTTGTCTCCGTGTTTGCCCTCTCTCTTTGTCTGATAGCCAGCATAATTCCTACTAAATGTCCAGGAAGGGGAGTTAAATCCTCCAGAAGATGCTTGCATCAAAGAGTGAGTTGGCTTGATTGGCACCACCTCANGCCTTGCTTTGAATTCTACCAGGTTTCATAGAGCCTCGTTCCTCCAGGGTGAGGAGAGACAGGAAAGCTCACGTGACAACTGTTGCCAGCCCACAAGACATACACAGAGGTTGAGACTGAGTGTTCAGAAACCTTCCATCAAATGGCATCACAATAACTGAACACAGATTCAGTTTCCTAGTCATGCATTCTCATCGAATCTTATAGGAATATGGATCAATGACAGAGACGATGGGAAACACTAGGGCCTTTGGCACAGATTTTTTTTTTTATTAAAGAGTCAACCAGAATCCTTTTTCTAACGATGAATCTGAAACAAGTCAAATGCAATAAAGTACTTGAGATCCTAGAGCATCTATGAAGTGCCAGATCAGAGTGCTGTTGGGGACCCTGGGGGTTCCAGTCTCTGGTAAGCTACACTATGCTTCACTTTCTATGAACTCTTGACCATTTGAATTCTATAACATTTCCAAAGCAACAAAGTACCTAAAATGTATTAGAAACTCTAACATAATAGCTACCACAGAAAACACAGATGTTGGAAAATCTCCTCGATGCTATTAAATGAAGAATATACTCTTTAGACTAAAATATAAAGCCACAGTAGTTTTATCTTTCATACTTCTTCCCGGGGCAGAGTTACACATTAGTAAGCAGTCAGCTCCAGGCTTGACCCAGCCTTTCCATGCCTCCTCACGGTCTCCCTGCACTTAAGGAACTGCTGAGTCCTCTGGTGTGGTGGTACTGATCAAAGACAACACTGAGAACAGACTACACGTTTTATTTTTTCTGGAACAGAGTTAATTTTATGGACTCTGCTTGCTTCCTCTCGCAGTGGGATATGGCCCTTAGCTAACATTTACTATAAGCTGTGTGTGTGTGTGTGTGTGTGTGTGTGTGTGTGTGTGTCTAAGTGTTTGCCTGTGTTCAAACTACGATGACCAAAGTATTTGCTGTCATTTCCTCCCCTGGGCTTTTTAAGATTTCTTGCTCTCTAACAGGTAAGCAGAAACAGAGTAGAGGCTCCTGAAGTCATTGCTGAGCTTAGCCTTGGCAAATACCACCTGCTATATGCCAAGGGTTGCTCTACGAAACCTCATAGAACTCATGCTTGTGTCCACTAAGATGTAGCTGTATGTTTGCTTTTCATAATGTTTCACCCTCAGGAGAAATTCCTGTCTGTCCTTGTTACAAGCAATGGTTATGGTTTTCCCATCTAATTAAAGGCAGGCGCTCTCTCTCTCTCTCTCTCTCTCTCTCTCTCTCTCTCTCTCTGATTCTGTACATCATATAAGTGATCAAACACTCCTTCTTTCATCCTGACTGCTAGCTTGCCAATTACTGCCAAATTCACAATCCCTTAGAGCCGCCTCCATTAACTTCTATGGAAGGTTTGCATATGCTTTTTTTTTCTTAGGTATATGTTACACCCCACTCTGGTTCCATATTTATTCCTCACCTAGTTACAGTTTGTTACATCCTCTAAAAGATTTCCACTGCTGCTTAAGGAAAATATCAAGTTAAAAGGTACTGGAGAGAGTAGATGTTGAGTCAGCAAAAGGAGGCAGAAAGAGAAGAAAAAAAGTGTGTAAGAAGGTGAGGCAGGAAGGAGAAAAAGAGAAGGGAGGGAGGGAGGGAGGAAGGGAGGGAGGGAGGGAAGGACGAGGAAAGGTCTTATTCTATGATAAGAAGTTGGACTAAGTCTCACAGAATTCACTAAGGATTTCATAGATAATGAAGTACAGATTGTTGTGGACTAGAATTAATATAAAATAATTTGAAAGCCAATATCTGAAGACTGTTCTCTAACTTCGTTGTTCATTATCTATTTATTGCTACTTACTAAGGTCCACTTTGAAATGCAGTGAGGTATGAAATGAACCTCTCCTTTTGTTTCAGAAGTGTAACTAAAGCTTCAATTGTAAGAATGAAAGTTGACTCTTAACCCTTTGCCCAATCTAAAACCATGTTCTGGACACATCTCTTCAGGACTTAGTAAAAGGTGGCCAAGCCAGTTCTTCAGCCAACAAGTCTAGCCACCAATACCAAGGTAGAAAAGTAGACAATGCCGTGGCTGTTTTCCATGAACATTGGTAACAGAAACAGAGAGGAGCTTGGTGCTTCATCTTTTCTCTTCACGAAGCACTTCCTTTCACACACACACACACACACATACAAAGACCACACACATACACAACACACACACAAAGACATACACACACACACAAAGGCCACATACATACACAACACACACACAGACACACACACACACAAAGACCACATACATACACAACACACACACAAAGACATACACACACACACAAACACAAAGGCCACATACATACACAACACACACACAAAGACATACACACACACACAAACACAAAGACCACATACATACACAACACACACACAAAGACACACACACACACAAAGACATACACACAGACATATACACACAAAGACACACACACGCATGCATGCATGCACACACCCCTCAAGCCAAGAGAGGAGTGGTATGAAGGAATTCCTTGTAGAGACTGGGGTTCTATTTTCTGTAAGAACACACTGGTCCTTGGCCACCTGCTGAGCACTTGGGGAGCCATAGATCTCAGATTGCTGCCCTTTCAGAGAAGACTTAAGAGAACCTGCCATGTGGACCTCTGTCTCCAACTTCCCGGCTACACTGTAAGATGTAAGTTAGACATGATGGCTGCCTCTCCTCAGAGGACTCCCAGAGTGTGGCTGGCTAATAGAAACTGTCACAGAGCTAGAGTATAGAGCTACTGTGGGGGTGACCCACAGCCCATGTGATTTCTAAGAAGTAGCAGAATTCTGCAGGTGATCACTAGGCTCCAACGACTCTGAACAATTGCTGGTGGAAAGGGCTTCCACTGCATGGAGGATGGCAGGGGAACACTTCTGCAACAGATAGGAGGAAGGTTCAGAGAGAGCAACAAGTATGCATCACCGGTGTGTGGAGATGGTAGTGTGGACATCCCTGGAGGGGGCTCCAGAGGCCCCACTAACATACCAGGCAAAAGAGGAACTCTGGGATTCTGCCACAACAGCAGTAGCCTGATGACAAGAGGAGTTCAAAGTGTGCCCAGGGGCGTTTCTGGTCCTCTTCCTAGAATTCCTAGAGTTCAACCTCAGCTGGAGGGAGGGGCATTGAAATTAGCAGAAGTCTAATTTTAAGCTTTAATTAAACTTTGCATAGTTCGAATACCCAGGAGTAACTGCAAAAGACAACTGGATCTCTATGACCAGATTGGAAATTTTAGGAGAATTTCTTTGTTCTATACCTGGCTTCTTGGCTTAGGTCTTTCTCATAAATCATTTACATTATTTTGGGAATTTTGACTCAAAATGGAAGATTACACATTTGAAACATTGCTTAAAACAAAAACATAGCAAAACAAGACCAGCTTAGGAACCTTGTAGAAACTGCATTTGTCCCAGAATGTGAGCAGAGAGTTTTAATTAAAACTAAATTGCTAAAGTCACGGTACAGCATTATTTTTCCTTTCTCAGATAAATAGCTCATTTTCCCCTCATGCCTTTCTTTGCTCCTTTCTCAGATTCCTCTCATTTTTAATTTGCATTTCTCTAATTAGTTTAATTAGAGTGAAAGGGAAAAGTTGGCAGATAAAGGCANGAATGGGTGAGTTTGGAAGAATGAGCTCAATTTCTTCNCTCTCAGAGTACAGTAGCCGTGATCATGCAGCCATGCAACAGTTTCATACACAGTGAACTTCATTTCCTATGTGACACCATACCACATCTTGCCTGGAGGGAGACACAGGTCCCCAAGAATGTCAGGTTTGTATGGTGCATACACTACATGTGCCTATCGGCTCTGAGACTACCTCATCCTCAGTGTTGTGGATACAGGAAGTCACTGTTCACGCTTCTTTCTCAGCACGACCTCATTTGCTTGCTACATGCTGCAATGCCAAATGTTCTCCCATTTGGATATAAAATTGCACACTCAGATATCCTGAATCATTTGCAAATTGCCTTCTTAACTGTACTCTAAATTGGACCTTCAGTTTTTTTCTCCCCATAAAAATCAAGTTTTGAAAATGTATGTAGTTTATTTGCTTTCTTACCGACTACTCCCAAAAGTCTCCATCCACAGGCTACCTCAGCTCTTGGATACAGGTGGCTGGAAGCAAGAAAACTGGGCCTCGGTTTCCAGTCCACTGGCACTCACTTCCTCCTCAGCAGCTGCTACCTTGGTGAACATATTTAAACTGAGTCCTCCCCACTAATGACACAATTAATCAAANTAACTGCTTCTAGATAAATGTACATAAAANCTAGAGGACATTTAAGGTTAGATCAGCTGACCAGTAAATTAATTTTATGGACTGCAGGTGAGCCTCCTGCAGGTGAAGACCTTCAAACCTACAATTGTTTAGTGATAGTTTCAGACATATTTTTGACTTTTCTAATTATACTTCATCAAAGTGGTCACCAAGTGCAATATCATTTTTTCTCNTTTTTGGTTTAATCTTGGGGATTGTAATTAAATCACAACATTTCTCCCTTCCCTTTCCTCTCTCCAAATCCTCCCATATACCCCTCTCTTCTCTCCGTCAAATTCATTGCCTCTTTTTTCAATAATTGTTATTGTATGCATATATGTAAATGTATATTGTATTTGTCAGGGTTCTCTAGAGTAACAGAACTTATAGAATGTATATGTGTATTGTTTATATATGTGTGTGATACATATATATGGGATTTATTAGAACGACTTACTATGGTCCAGCTAATCCAACAACAGCTACCTATGAACAGAAGGTCCAAGAATCCAGTAATTCTTCAGTCCACAAGGCTGAATGTCTCAGCTGGTCTTCAGTATACACCAGAATCCTGAAGAAGTGGACTGTAATACAATTGAAGAAATGGACTTGCTGCTTAGGCAAGAGCAAGCAGGNAGAAGACAAAGCGCTTCCTTCTTCCCTGTTCTTATACAAGCTTCCAGCAGAAGATGTGGCCCAGATTCGAGGTAGGTTTCCCTACTCAAAAGACCTAGATCAAAGCTGTGTCTTCTCACCTCAAAGATCTGGATTATAAGTGGCTCTTCTCACTTCAAATTAGGCAAAAGTCTCTTACAGGTATGCCCTCCCCCATTATGGTGTTTTAGTTAATTCCAGATTAGCCATCCAAGAATAGCCATCACATATATACATATATATTCTAAAATATAGTGTATTCAGTCATATAATGTTACTTGTATGTATGTTTTCAAGGCTGAACATTTGGCACTGGACAACCAGTTGGTGTGCTCTTCCCTAGAGAAGACCATCTCTCCTGCTCCCAGCTTTCCTCAGTGGCCTCTAGTTCTTCAGGTACAGTTGAGGCATCACGGACTTTTCCCCATCCCCATTGGCATGTCAATCATTTCCATCCTTGTTCAGCTTACATTTGAGCAGTGATGTGTGTGAGACTTTACAGGTGTAGCTTCTGATGTTGCTAGGAGACACAATCTCACAGCAAACTCCCTGATCCTCTGGCTCTTACAGACTTTCTGCCCCCTCTTCTGCAATGTTCCCTGAGCCTTAGGTGTGGGAGTGTTTTGTAGATGTATCCATTGGGACTGGGCTCCACAACTCTGCATTTTGATTGGTTATGGTTTTCTGTAGTACTCTGTTACAAAGAGAAGTTTCCCTGGTGAGGGATAAAAACTACACTTATCTGTGTGTATAAGGACAGATGTTTATAGATCGTTGTTAGGGATTATGTTCATTTAATGAATTAGAGGTTGCAGATTCTCCTCCAGTTACCATGACTTCACTAGGACTGAANAGTTAGCTAGGTTTCCAGTACCAGACATGATTCCCCTCTTGTTGAGCTGGTCTTATGTCCAGTTAGGGAGTTGTTGNTTATCACCAAGGTACGCATGCCACCACCCTTACGGTAAGTGCAGTATCTTTTAANGACATGCTGTTTCTCCTTCTGTGCCATAGTTTTTGAACCTGAAATGGAAGAAGNGCTTGTTGGGCAGTTACTACTTGGAATTCCTCAGGATGTCACAGTGAAACATGCACACTGGCCATTGTGAACTGAAGGTCTTGCTGAATTGAGTGGCTGGGCCTCCAGCTGTAGTANACCGGAACACCTGGTCATGGCCCCTCTGTGTGGTGGTCTCACTGCCAGTTTGTTTGGTAGATGATTTCTGCCTAAGACAAACCCAGGAAAAGCTAGAGGAAGTTGCATGATTTATTTTTGAAGTGCCCTCAGAAGTTCCAGGGACTGCTCACATTTTGCTGGTTCTGAGCTACTTGGTTAATGTTCCATAAGAAAAGTCACAGACCCCATCTTCCTGAAGAAAGGCAAAGAGCATGTGCCAAACTGTGATTCCCTTACCATAAAGAAGCAATTCCTCTATCACTCAGGGCATGAATTCCCACATGATAAAGAAAACTTCTGGTATAACATCACTCTTTAAGACACCAGAGTGGAATATAAGATATTTCATTTAGAAATATACAAAATTTAATTACTTAATTTGGTTTAAAGCAAACACTTTGGGTTCTCAAAAGTACTATNTAAAGATATTTTGAATATTTTCACCTAAATGGTACAAAATCAAATTTTGAAGATTTTAGAGCTCAACATGTTCTACAGAGACTGAAAGATCTCTATGATCAGCTAATGAACTTGTTTCTAAGTTGTGCTGTAATTAGCATGTTGACACCACCCATTATACAAATCTCCCCAAAAGAATCTCGTTCTATGAACTGCACAAAAATTAATCTTTAAGCTCCTGATGACGCAGCATNGTTTAAAGGTGTCTCCATCCTTTTTACAATATACAAAGTACTTGAAGGTCATTTTTTCTTGGAAGATTTAAAGGAGAAAACAACTAANCAAAACTTTTTATCCATGTAGACAAGACATCTGTGTTATTCTTAACAAAGTGGACACTGTTGATTGTTCATACCTGTGGGCTCCACATCAGCTGATTCATACCACTGTACACTGAACATGTTTGGAAAAAAGGAGTTCCCTGGTGTACTGAAAATGTAGACTCTTGCAATGATTTCCTAAACTATAATGTATAACAGCGATGTACATAACACTTACTTTACTAGTTACTGCAGATACGTGCTGAGGGTACCTGTAAACACTGTGACATTTTATCTAGGAGACCTGAGCTTCAAGGGTAGGGGGCTTCTGGAACCAATATCCTACATATGCTAGGGAATTACTGAAGAAAATATTTCACTAGAATCGTTAATAATTGGAGAACTTCAGACACTCAATTCCACCCAGAATGAGTTTCACACCCTCCCTTGGGGCCCACTTATTCCTCGTGTGGATCAAATACTGCTACGCTGCCAACTTCTGTGTTTATTCATCCCTTTTCTCTGAATTCTAAACCCAACAGGAGCAGAAATGGCACTTCTATCATCTTTACATCTTCAAAGACTAGAACCTGCAAAACTCTCAATACACATTTGGTAATGCCATTCCTTGTTTTCATGAGCATATTGTTTCTGGGGTCTTAGAAAATATCTCAGCATGTGTTGTTCACTTAAAGGGATCTGGATACTTGGAATTTTGGGTGCTTCCGAGTATTACTATTTGGGTAAGCAAAACCAGAGGTTCTTCATCCCAAGACATACCAAAAGAATCTAATAAAACTCCAAGCCCTAACCTCTTAAAATCTAATCTAGTTGTTCAAACATTCTTCTTATTAAGAGCTTTTCATTTTTAAATAAATTTAGACCTTTAGATAAGCTACAGAAATGAACATTTTTTTGTGCATTCTTCATCCAGCTTCCATTAACGGTAACAGATCAAAAAACTACATTTATCACAGCAGAAATTACATTGGCACAAAATCAGAAATAGCATATGGCTCAAACTTTTCANTTCTCCAAAGATTCCAATTAATACTCAAGGTTGTAACCCACTCATAGGTAGTTTGTGAGCCTCACGTATAATATGATTTTCCTATTTTTCCTGCTAATACAGCATCCTTGATCCTTTTAATGTGTGTTATTAATAATGCTTAGTCTCATATTTCTATAAATTTCTCACTTCTAATTGAAGATGTATTTCTCCTCTGCCAAAGATAAACTTGACCATATCTTAAAGTATCACAACTCAGAGTTGAGGCTANCCTCNAAAGTATTACTATTTATCTAGACTCCTTCACATCTATTAAAGTCAATTTTATTTCAGCATAAACTTGAATCCTATAATCACCTCAAACATACTGCATCACTTCCTGTTTGGACCTGCTAGCTTCCCACTCAATTTAATCCTTGGTTTATTGTTTCTATATGACAGTCCCAAGTATATTAATAAGCTATTAATTTTTCTCTAGGGATTTTGCATTATTACTTTTTTATCTTCTTTTCATTGATCTGCATTGAACATATGTTCCATCCCCTTCCTGCTCATGGTATAGACAAGGACTAACAGAATTGGCACAACCTTGATTCTTGATAGTAATGAAGAAACTTGGACCCCACCCCACCCCCAACCTATTGAAAAAGATTTCAAATCAGTAGTTGTCATGGCTTGAACATGAAGTNCCCTCCATAGGTCTGTGGGTTTGAGTCCTTGGTCTCATAATGGCAGCATGATTTTGAGAGGTTGTGGAGCATTAAGGAGGCTTTGTAGATTATACCCACTTCTGATTTTCTGTTCAGCCATGGTGTGAGAAGCAGCAACTATATGTTTCCACTGTCAGAGACTCTCTTTCCCACCACCATGCCCTCCCCACTGTGCCCTCCCCATTGTGCCCTCCCCACTGTGCCCTCCCCACCAGGACAAAATGAAATCATGAGCCCAAATAAACACTTCCTTTAAGTTGCTTCTGGCAGGTGTCTTGTCAAACTGAAAAAGAAAAGGTACTCAGAAAACTGGTACCCNAGAAGTGGGATTGTTGCTGTAATAGTCGATTTTTAAGACCTATCACACATTATCTAGGCAGCTTGGCATTAGTATGAAAACAGGCAAATAAATTAATGCAATAAGTAATATCTGTGTGCTCATGCATATGTGTATAATCAATTGGTTGATTTTTTTAATGAAGTTGCAAGAATAATTCTGTGGAGGAAAATGTCATCTTTTCAAGTTATCCTGGGACAGCTAGACACCCACACAGAAAAAGATAAAGGTGGTCCCTTTCTGCCACAATTCAAAACAGGTCATTGGTCTAAACATAGAAGCTTCTAATTAAAAATGNGGGGAATGTTCAAAGGCTTTGAGTTATTCAAGAGCACAAGCCACAAAAAGTAATGATGATAATTTCTATTTCACCAAAATTTAATCTCATTAAGACTGTATTTAAAAAATACCAATATAAGCCACAGAGGGAGTTAAAAATGCTTACAAGGCACCAATTTGCCAAAAGATGTTTNTGTAGAATTATAACTTTAAAAAAAACTTTTACTATTCAATAGTAAGTAGACAAACGACTCAGTTTTAAAAAAATGAGTTAGATATTTCATGAAAGAATNTGTAGTTAACAAATAAGCACACAGACATCTACTCAACATAGTCATTAGACAAACACAAATTAAAACCACAATGGGATATTACTTTATATCTATTAGAAATGGCAAGCATAGGCTATCAAGATGGCNCCAATGGCTAAAAAACACTTCTTGTACAAGCCTGANCACTGGAGTGTAGGCNGNTGGAACCCATNTAAAAGCTGGCCACATTAGCACCTGTGTATAGTGTAGAAAGCACTCCTATGGCAAGAAAGGAGGCNGGNACAGAAGAATCTTCCCAGAAGCTCACAGGCCAGCTATCCCATAGTACACAGGGTAGCNTCAAACAGGAAGAGAGACCCTGCCTCCAACAAGGTGGAAGGAGAAAACCAACCCTCTAACACACATATGCCTCGTGCACAAATATACATGCACACATGTNAACAAAAATAAATCTTTTCCAAAGAAAGGACAAGCACTAAAATGATTGCTCAGGGGCTGGGGAGATGGCTCAGAGGTTAAGAGCACTTGAGCATCAGATTTTAGATNTCCACTGCCCACTTAAAAATCCAGGCCTTCAGGTGTGACAGCACATGCCTTTAATCCCAGCACTTGGAAAGCAGAGAGAAGCAGATTGTTGTGAGTCTGAGACCAGCCTGGTCTACATGGTGAGTTCCAGGCCTGCCATGGCTATAGAGTGAGGCCCTATCTCAAAAATAAGTAAATAAATAAACAAACAAACAAACAAACAAACAAACAAATAAATAAATAAATAAATAAATAAAATCCAGCTTGTCCTTATGTGTCTAACACCCCAGTGCCACTTGGGGATTGGCGGGTCATATAGCTGGGTTTGCCTACCAGTCAGCCTCCATAGTGAGCTGCACTGAAAAATGCTGTGTGATGACT
>LZPO01117367.1:2746-31568 GCA_001675575.1 Neotoma lepida
TTTTTATAAAAGTTGCCCTGCTCATGGTGTCTCTTCACAGCAATAGAGTAGTGACTAACACAGGCATGAAATTATCCGATGAATCAAGGTGGGCTCAGAAGAGGGTGTACATCTCAAGACAATGACTCCTTCCCCTAGAATTCATCAGTAGCAATAATTTAACAAGGGGGGGGGTTAGGACTCCATGAGCCCCTTCCTATCCATGAGTGGCTATTGACAGGCCCAGAATTGTACAGGCTCAGTACAAGCAATTGCAGCTTCTGTGAGTTCATGGTTGCAATGTCTGTGTCATACCAGAAGATAGCATTTCACTGTCCTTTACCTTGTCTTCTGGCTCTTATATTCTTTCTGTCCCTTCTTCTGAAATATTTCCCGAGCCTTAAAGGGAATGGTATTAATGTCCCATTTATGGCTAAGCACTCAGTTTTCTGCTTTTTGCGGCACCTCAAGCATCCAAGAGTTTCTGCACTGATTGCCATTTACTGTAAAGAAAGCTTCTCTGATTAAGGCTGAGGGTAGCATTTGTCTTTGAGTATAAACCTAGATGTTTAGAAGGCAGTTTGACATCATGTCAATTTAGATAACTAACAGTGATTCATTCCTTTTGAAGGTCTAAGATCACCTCTGCTGTTGGCTTTTAACTGGGTTTACTGTATTAAACTTGAAATCCCTCCTGTGAAGTGGACCATGGATGCTATCAGAGACTATGGTTAGTTGACACCATAACAGTCATGATACTACTTCAACAGCAGTCACATCTTGCCTAGANCATTGTCATAGTAGTTTGTTTCACAGCTGGGTAAGAACTGATCATGCATTTCCTCCCTCAGCAGCCTACATAGCACTTTCCAATATTATTAGAATTAGCCATATACTATCATAGGAAGAGAACCCAACAGTTACCATCTTCAAATAGGTTTATTTACCCCCTACCACCTACTACAATGTGCCGTGTTATCATAATAAAAATTTCTAGTCTTAAGAAGCATCCAGTCAAGTTGAAGTGATAAGACAAATCAATGAAATGAATATATGTATAACAAAGCAATTTTCTCTGGAGATCAAGGGGAAATGACTAAAAGGAAAACTATAATTGTTATGATTATTAAGTGTCTTAGGGTTTTTATTACTATGAAGAGACACCATGACCATGGAAACTCTTATAAAGGAAAGCATTTAATTGGGACTGGCTTACAGTTCAGAGGTTTAGTTCATTATCATCATGGCAGGAAGCATGATGACATGCAGGCAGACATGGTGCTAGAGGGGTAGCTGAGAGTTTTACATCTAGATCCTCAGGCAGCAGGAAGAGGGAGTGACCCTGGACCTGGCTTGAGCTTCTGAAACCTCAAAGCCCACCCNCAGTGATACCTTCCTCCCACAAGGCCACACCTACTCCAAACAAGGCCACACCTCCAATAATACCACTCCCTNTGAGTCTATGAGGGCCATCTTCATTTAAACCACCACATTAAGGTTAAAAAATATTTTTACAAGTAGTTAAGAATTTTAAATTAAATTTTGACTACAAGTCAAAGTAGGTAANATTGTTAATACAATGCATCAACTTGGTTAGGCTATGATGCTCAAATGTTTGGACTATCTGTCGATTCTTAGCTGAGTTCTGAACTGTATCTGTGTGAAGCAAGACTCTACAGATCCCAATAAAAAGCAATAGCTGGAAGACTGACAGCACAGGNGAAAGTTCAGGAACTGCCCATTTCCCATGAGACAGCAATTAGATTCCAAATTAAAGTGATGCACAAAAGCCAGAGCTTCCGTTAAAACCTGGGACTATGGCTATGATTTATAAAAAAAAATCAAATTTAAGAACTAGTGACTATCCTCTTGAACTAAAAACAAAAGTGAAATATACCTGTTCTAAGAAAGACAACAATCCAAGATTCTTTAGAAATAAAAGTGCTTTCTAGTAATTTAGTTGCCTGGTGGAGCTAAACTTCACAAAGTTCAGAGAAATGTAATGAATCCAAAGTATTTAAAACTTCTCATTCATAATTCCCACTTTTCAATCAGAAACCACTGGGCATGAAAGAGGAAAAATATAGGTAACACAGAGCAGAAAAGGTTAACAGAAGCAGATCCATTAATGTCTCANTGTTAGAATTAATGAATTTTAATAACTAATGACATACCAGTAAACATATAAAAAGATAGAGATGGGATATTGGGAGAAATAGTGTGTCTAAAGAACCAAATGGAAGTTGAACTGAAAAACACATAGTTTGAATTTTAAACAATGACTGAACGAGCTTACCAAAGATTAAACACTACNAAAGAAATAGTTAGCTTGAGTATATGTCAATAGAAATGATTTGAGTTGATATGCTGAGAGAAGAAAGATTAAGGAAACAAAGCATTCCAATGGCCTCAGGATAGTATCAGGTGATATGATACATATAATGGAGTGTCAAAGAGAGAAGATACTTAAAAATAGCAGTGAAACCTGGCAAAGAGCTATTATTAATTTGATTGAAACATCAACTCCACATCCAAGAAGCTTAACAAATCTCAAAATTCAAAGAAAAAAGTGTCTAGACTTGTCACAATCAAAGCACCAAAGACAAATTTTAAGGAGAAAGTTTTTCTAGCCATCAAAGGAAAGAACGCCACAGATCAAAATTCCTAAAAAGAATAGCAAATAATTTCAAAATCTTAAGCAAGAAAACAATGGNATAACCTCTATTAGTTGATGACAGAAAACCTAACTGTCAATTTAGAACTCTGTATCCTTTGACATAAGGGATGAAATGAAGGTATTCACAAAAATGGAAAATGAGGAAACTCACAGCCAACAAATCCATACTTCAGGAAGTTTTTGGTTAAGTTTCTTAGATTTAGGGAGATATTGCCAGATAATTCAGATCAACAAAAAGAACTAGAAGACACTGAAAATAATAAAGGCATAAATACTCTCTTTCTTTCCTTTTTAAAANTTGGGGAACAAGCTACTAGATGTTTAAAACAACAACAACAACAAAAGCAACATACTGCAGAATTTAAAAGATACAAAAAACAAAATGTACAACAATAGCACAAAGAATAATAGAGCTAAACAGAAAAATTAGGATATGTGAAATGATAAGATACTAATTCAATCTAGGCTAGGATAATTTAAGGATGCACCTTTCAATCCCTACAGGAGCCACTGAAAACAGAAAACACAGGAAATGAAATGAAGGTAAAAAGCCTAAGAGGCAATGGAGTGAAGTAACTAGAGAGGGGGATGAAAGGATGCAAGACACAAAGAACAGAGGCCAAGCAGACAAAAAGCAGCAAGATCCTAGTTAAAGTCAACCACATCAATAATTACATTAAATGTTCGTGGACTGCACCCTCCAATTAAAAGGCAGTGATTACAGACTTGATCAAAAAGAAAACCCAGCATATTCTACTTTCAAGAAATATACTTTAAGTATAAAGTCACGGATGGATTAAAAACAAAAGAGTGGTTCTAGTCTACAGCCTGACATGTGAGGTACTTCAAAGCTGCTATTCCATCCTAAAATATATATAAATAAATGAAAATCTGTACAAACTGAAAAAATAACAAACTTGAAGTTCATCAAAAGAGAAATCATCCCTCACCCTTATCATTCCCAACATACCAATTGGAGAAACAGACAGGAGGATACAGAAAATTGTAACTTACCAGAACTGAAAGTTCTGTGGGAATCAGNCTACAGAAACCTGTATTGTAGTTAACAGATTTGGGGGGTTCAGGGTAGATAAATTAGAAAGTTAAAAACTGGTGAATTCTACAATAGAGGGAACCTCACACTTGTTTTATCTCTGGAAGNTCCATAGGGTTCTCACAATGGAGACCAGAGAACAGTCTNCATAGCCTTTGGGTGCAGAGAACTCATTTAGAAATGGGAAGGCATTCTCTCTCCCTTAACACACCCAACATGCTGGGTTTATTAGAGTCAAATTGACCTGAGAAGAGATGGATAGACATACCNAANTGCAGTCCTCTCCAGCCTTCCATGCAGAAGCAGGGAATAATAAAGTCTACCCTCTATGAGTCATCCTGAATCACTGCTGGGGATGAATAAAAGGAAAAACAGATGTGCCTGTGGATTTAACAGCATGGGGGTACAGGCTCACTAAGAATTCTCATCATAGGACTACAAAACAAATTTCTTCCCCACATACCTTACTAAAGACCACTTACTGCAGCTTCTCTTATCCACTGCATCAGGTCTACCTCTTGACAAAAAGTCANAAGGCATACTGAAGGGCAAAACCAGTTCAGAGACTGAAAAAATGCATTAGAACTCGATTCACATATGGAATTATCAGAGTTTAAATTTAAAATAACTGTGATTAATATTCCAAGGACTGTAATAGAAAAAGACAACATGTAAGACCAGGTGGATGAGGTAAGAAGAAATGGAAATTCTAATAAAAGAAGAAAAAGGAATGTTAGAGGGTTTTCAATAAACACATCAGAAATGAAGAATGCCTTTGATGATCTTACCAGTAGATTAAATATGGATAAAGGAAGCATCTGTGGTATTAAGANTATGATAACGGGAATTTACAAAACTTTGAAAAAAATATAGAATAGGATATTCAAGAACTTTTTAACAAAAGGTGTAGTTCATATATCATGGCATTCCAGGAGAAGAGGNAGAGGAAAGGAGGGAACAGAAGCAACAGTGATTAAAATTTCCCCAAATTAACATCAGATGTGAAACCACAGAACCAGAAGCACACGCGNGCACACACAAAGGCCAAGCAGAACTCATGTCAGAAAAGCAAAACCAAATGCTACATTTAGGAATATGATGTTCCAATGGAAGATCAGTGACAAAGAAAAAAATTCAGAAAGAAGCCAGATGGGAAAGCACTTTGTCTGGAGAAGAGTAAATGTAAGAATGCCATTCAAACTGTGAGAAACTGCATGAAACAAGACAAGGGTACAGTGATATAGCTCAACTGTTCAGAGAGAAGGTCAGCAACTTAGAATTCCATATATATATAGAAACTAGTCATTAAAAATGAGGAAGAGCCACGTATGGTAGCACACATATGTAGCCTCAGCATTTGGGAGCCTGAGGCAGAAGGATCTCTAGTTTGAAGTGAGCCTGAGCTCTACAATGAGTATGAGGTCAGCCTGTGCTACATACAGAAAACTACCCTCAANCCCCCACCCATCCACCCACCTCCATGACCACCATCAAATAGAAAAGGAAAAATGAGGAAAGAATTACTTGCTCAGAAAAAAAAAATTCTGGAAACTGGTTGCAAGTAGGCCTGCCTTAAAGGGAATATTAACAAGAAGTTCCTCCAAGAGGAAAACAATATAGGTANGAGTTCAACGCTTCAGGAAACAAAGACTATCAGAGAAGTAAAAATACAAGTAAAACATAAACTTTCATTCTTCTTATTTTAAGATTTATTCTTTAAAAAGTTTTACTTATGTGTATTTGAGTGTGTATCTTTGAGTGTATGTCACAGATGTGAGGGTATCTTTGAAGGCCAGAAGAGGGCATCAGATGCCCCTGGAGCTGGAGTTACAGGACATGAGCTTCTCTGGAAGAACAGCAATCACTCTTAACTGTTGATTATTCTAATTTGATTTAAGAAAACAGAACTTTCAAAGCAATGGCAACAACACATGCAATGGTTAGAAAGTATGTGTAAGAGAAGTTAATAATAATGATCACATGATGGACAGGAGAGGGTGGTTAGGANCCACCTAATATGTGAAGTAGATTTTTACTGACTACAAATGTACATTGGGAACACTATGCTAAATAATAAAAACAGTTTTACTAAAATTAATTTTACTAAAATTAATTTTCTGAGGAAGGAGAGAAAATAAAGTGATAAAATGCTCAATAAAAACTACAAAGGGAAGGAAAAGAATATGAAACAAACTAGGAACAAAACCAGAAGAAATAAAGAAAAACCATAATGAGCACGGTATATATTAATCCAAACATATTACTATTCATTTAAAGTTAATTTAAATATTATAAATTTTGTAGCATTTTAATATTTACAAATGTATAAATATTCTTTTTTAAAAACATTATTAGGGTGAATCAACAACCAACATTTAACTACTCATATTCTATGATAAATCTATCTTAAATATAAAGATACATATAGATTAAGAGTAAAGAAATGAAAAAAGATACTATAATAAAATTAATTGAAGAAAGCAAGTGTTAACTTTAAATTTCAAATAGAATGAACTTCAGATAAAGAAATGATCAGAAGAAAAAAAGAATTACAAGACTGATGCCAATTCCAAAAAGCATAAAATATTTAATGTGCATACTTGCAATGATGATATCAAAATATAAGCCAAATAGACATAATTTCAGGGAGAAATACAGCAATCAACTTCATTATATAAAATTTCAAGGAGTAATACGGGAATCAGTTCGCTGTAGCTGGACATTCCAACTCCCCAGTAACCAAAATGGATGAATCTAAGGCCACCTTTAATCAACTGGATATAATTGGCAGTCATAGTATGTTCATTCAACAGTGTCAGAATAAATATTCAACAAGACAAATCACATTCTGGGCCATAACACACTTTAACAAGATTTCTTGGTTTTGTTTTGTTTTGTTTTAAGAAATCATTCAATATCTATTCCCAGACAATAAAAAAAGGAGTTAACGGGGGACAATCTTCAAATATTTGAAGATTAAACAACATACTTCAAATAACACATGAAAAATGAGAGATATCAGTAGAAACAGTTAAACTACTTTGAACTAAATGAAACAAAATGAAAGACCAGAGACTGTGGGATATAGGTCCAGTGATACTTAGGAAGAAACCGATGGCAACAATGCCCATTAGAAAAGAAGGATGATTCAGGTCAATAATCTAAGCACCTAACTTTCTAGGAGACCAGAAAGAAGAACAAATTAATCAAAAGTAAGTATAGTAAAGAAAACAGAGTTTAAATCAATGAAATTGAAAAATTGCAAGTCAATTGAGAAAAATCAAAGAAACCAAAAGTTGCCTACTTGAAAAGATCAATAAAATTGATAGACCCCATACAAACTTAATTGAGAAAAAGAGAAGACAAAATATTACTAATATCATAACTCTACAAGAGACTGCATTAGAAATCTCTTAGACATGAGGAGGATTTTGAACAACTCTGTCTACCAATTTGATAACCTAGATGAAATAGATGAATTCCTTGAAAGATATGATCTACGAAAACTCAGACAAACAAGGAAAACCAGCCTGTCCCAACAAGTCTGTACTCTAAAGCACCAAGATCAGACAGGTTTACTGATAAACTCTATGAACTATTTATGAAGAAATTATACCAGTTCCCTACAATCATTCCAGAAAGTGGAACTGTAACCCTTGTGAATTGCTTATGTGAATCCAGCATTANTTGGTTGCCAAAACTAAATAAAGACATACTTTTAAAAAGGAAAATGTAAAGACAACCTCATAAAAATACATACAAAATTTCTCAACAAAAGGTTGGCAAATTGAATTCAATAATAGGAACTAGGCATGATGATAATGTGGAATTATTTAATTTCAGGCATGCATGGTTAGTTAAGCATTTGAAATCAATTAATTTAATCCATAACATTATCAGGCTAAAAGAATAAAAATTGTCCATTCAGATCAATGCATAAACACCACTCCCATTCATCTAACAACAGTTTGTAAAGTGGGAATAGAGAGAGCATAGCAAGAAAAGAAAATTCATATAAAGCCACACTAAATGTGTACTTCATAGTAGATTTCTCATAAAGACGAGAAACTATAAAGGACGATTCCTTTAAGCACTTCTTTTTGATGTCTTATTAGAAGTCCCAGAAAATTCAGTAAGGAAAGGGAAGTAAGTGGTATATGATTAGAAAGGGGTAAATTAAACTGCCTTTGTTCCCAGAGGACATGATAGTATATACATAAGAAACCTGGAGCTGGAGAGAGGGCTCAGCAGTTTAGAGCACTGACTGCTCTTCCAGAGAACCTAATGCTCAATTCCCAGCAACCACATGGTGGCTCACAACCACTTTTAATGGAATCTGATGCCCTTTTCTGGCATAAAGTCATACATGCAGATAGAGCACTCATATACATTAATTAAATAAATAAATCTTTAAAAAAAAAAAACCCTGAAAGAATTGACAAAACCTTTTGGAACTACTATGCAGTTTCGACCAGTTGTAAGATACAAGGTTAATAAGCAAAACTCAATTACCTTCCTGTAAATAAACAATAGATACGAAGAATTTGAAATAAAAAAAACACAAAACATCTTTATTAGCATATCCAAAAATGAAATAATTAGGTGTAAATCTAGCAAAACATTCTTAAGTGCTATGTGAGGAAAACTGAAACAAAATCCACTTCCGAACAACTAAGGAAATGGACAGGAAGGCTCTATACTGTCAAGATGTCATTTTCCCCATCTTTACCTACAAAATTGATGCAACCCAATCTAAATCCCTGTAAGTTATTTTGTGGATAGCAACACACTGACTCATTGATTCTGGAGCTTTTATAAGAAGTAACTATCCAGAATAGCCAAAACAATATTGAAGAGAAAGGATGGATGATTGACACCACTTGACCTGACGATGCTACAGAACTACAATATTCTAGATACTGCTTTGTCAATGAAGAAGATTGATTAGTGAGATAGTCTAGAACAGAACCACACAGAATACAGACAACTGATACATGACAAAGTAACAAAGGTAATAACATGAATCAGTCTTTTCAACAAATTATGCTTGAACAAATGGACATGCAAAAAATGAATCTATATGCATAAAATTTACCTCTCATAAAAACTAACTGAAATAGTTATGAACAAGAAAATCAATATAAAAAACAATTAATTCCCCAGATATCGCAGAAAATGACACTCTAGATGCCCTTGGATACTGTGTTTTTAATCACTGTGAGAGAGAAAAAAAGATCTGAGAAACAAAACTCAAGGAAGAAAAGATTTGTTTTAGTTTGGATACTCTTTTAGGGATTACAATCCACAATTGCCTGGCTTCATTGTTCCTGAGCATGTTTTCAGGCAGAACATTATGGAGAAAGAATGTGGAGAGCAGAAATGCTTGCCTCTTGGCAGCCAGGAAGCTGAGAAACTGGACCAAGAGAAGATGCATCACCTGAGAGCACATTTGCAGTGACCTGGTACCTCTAACCAAGCCCTACTGTCCAAAGTTCCCACCACCTCCCAATAACGCCCATTGATTGTAAGTCCATCAGTGGACCAATGTATCCATCAGAGCCCTGACAGCCCTGTCATCTGATGTCTCATCAGGAATTTATGGTTGTCTTCCTTCTGTGACGGGTGGAAAGTCTGTATAGATTAATTTTGTTGCATGTAGATATTTATAGAATGCTTTATCAAATTATTGTAGAATATGCATTCTTTGGGAGAGTATATAGAATTATCTCCAAAATAGACCACACACTAGGTCATAAGGCAGCAAAAAATCATATATAACCAATATGCCTATGAAATGGTGCACCAAAGAAATGCAGGTAAAAGAATGGCAAAAATTAGAAAGACAGATGATAATAATGGATGTTGGTAAACAAACAAAAACCACAGAAACCAAACAGCAGTGGCAAACAGTGGCTTGGCAGCATATTGAAGATATACCCACAAGAGATGTAAGCACATGCTGGTAAAATCTTACATGATAATATCTGTAGTATAGTCTTTTAAATGATTGTCTCAAATTGGAATCAACTCAAATAAGAATGGAAAAGGAAATTATAGTACATCCATTCAGTGGAATTTAACTTAGTAACACAAAAAGAATGAACTTCTAATACCTGTAAAGCATTGGTGGGTCTCAAAAACATTGCATCAAGCAAGATCAATAGTATATACTAGGGGCTAGAGAGATGGCTCAGCTGTTAAGAGTGCTTCCTGCCCTTGCAGAGGACTCCAGTTCAGTTCTCAGCATACACACCATGCCTCACAGCCATCTGTAATTTCAGGACCAGGAAAACTGATTCCCATCTCTGGCCTCCACCAGCACCAGGCATGTATGTGGTGCATATACATACAAACACTCAGACACACGGAATATACAACCCGAAAAACTTTGAAAAGGGTACACACTATATGATCCTATTTATATAATGTTGTAAACAGACAAATTTGTTGCCCAAACACTGGTTGTTTCTTAGAAAAGAGATTAAACCAGAAAGTGCTAGGAACCAAAACTTTCTGAGTTGGAGATTATATGTATGTAATGAATTCTGAGTTGGAGATTACANGTATGTAGTGATTTCAAACATTAAAATTTTCTTAAAGGCTGTTATTTCTATTACATGTAAATTATAGCTCAATAAAAATAATTGCAGTAGGAGGATAAGCTATTCTTACTTTTCTTCTTAGAAATAAAAATTCATTCCACCCTCATTTATCCTCACAATTTGAAAAAATACTCATCTATTTCTCCTTTTTTAAAGAAATAAAAGAATCATCTAATGTTTGCAGTGTTAACAGAGTTGATACCAAGCTATGGTTTTGAAGGGAGAAAGTCCAGAAAAAAGTGAATGAATAATTTTATCTTAATCTTATCAAGATGCAACTTTTAATTTTCAGACAGTCTGGAGGAATGGATATCTTTGTACATACAGCAGGAATAAAAATTATTAGCATTGCTGCATGCAAATGTTTTTTTACTTCAGCTTGCTTTCTGTTGTGGTCTTCTTACCCTTTTACCTTCTTTGGGGAACTCTGGAAGAAAGGAATTCCAAGCTCCAATTCTCTGTCTCCACTCTTACCTAACGGGATGTCAAAAAATTCCAGAGACTATCATGGTCTTGAAAAGGAAACAATGTTGCTAGTATCTATTACAAATCTCCCCTTCTGCCTTAAAACAGTTCAGTTCTTTTATTAGCTTAGAGGTCCTTACCCCAAAGTGTATTTTACTTACTTCTACACCAATAAATTTAGCAAACATTTTTGTCAAATGCAAAGGTAAAGTTATTATTTCTGCAACACAGTCAAGGCCACTTTGGTCACATTTCTTTAACTTGAAAAATCTTGGCAGCCATGTTTTAGAGAATTTGATGACTCTTTTTCAGCTCTTTGGAAGGAGGCTGCCAGATGTATTGCTGTGTTCACATATGTGCACGCATGGGTGAATAAAGTAATTAAATGATCCTTCAGTCATTTGCAAAACCCTTACAGAGAGACTTTGTTAGAAAACTTGGCATCTCCTCCTCCGCTACTGATCTTGCTTCTCTATTTCCACCCAAGTGTTTGGTGTCTAAAAATTATACTTAGAAATTAATTTACCTTATGTCAACTGATGAGTGAGATTTATCTTAATTTGAATAAACCACAAATGTCCATTCATTGATTATGATCCTTGTTAAGGCGTCATGCCAAGAGATACCAGGTGTCTGGGCCAGAGTTGACTCAAATATAAGATGAACTCTTTTCTGATGTTCAAAAGCTATGAGTCCTCGATCTGACTTTGGGCCAAATATCTAATGCCTCTGAGTGTTGGTTTTCTTGTCTGGGAAGGAAGAAGGCTGATTATAAAGGATATAACTTTCAGTTCTACAGTTCTATGGACATTGATTGATAGCCAAGGAAGACGTTACTGATACCATAGCGGGACTTGACTTAAATCCTTTGTATGAAGATGAAAAGTTAAAACCAAAAAGATGCCTTGACTATGTATCAGAGTCTAGCATAAAAAAGTCTAGCATATAAAAAGTCTGGCATATAAAAGCAATGATGGATATGGCCTTTATCATTATGAAAGCTTACCTTCAAGCTTGGGCCAGAGGCTAACACAAACAAGAAAGGCTAGTGGCAGTATGTAACAAAGTAGAAAACATTATCTAAGTGCTAAAGATTAGAGGCAGGACCTCAGCTTCTAAGTGACAACTACCAGCTACAGTTCTAAAAGGCATCTTATCCACAGTGTCTCTTTCTTGGTCCATAAGATTTTACTACGATATGGATCAACTGATTTTGTCCCATATTCTCAGCAACCAAACAATCACAGTAAGTGGACAAAACAGCCCAGGATTCATTGGTAATTTACTGAGTTCTACATCACTAATCAAGCTTCAAATGAGCCCTCTACTAGAAGGAAAACCAATATAAAATTAGGAAGAATAGGTATATAATTTTAACATTTTTTTCCTCAAGGTTAAGAAAAAAATCCTTTAACGCTATTTCAAATTGTTGGCTCTGTTCTACAGTTGAGTGAGGAGTCTCTAAAAATGAAATTGGCCTAAGAAGGCACAGTGTGAGATATTTACTATCTGTGTGGTTACACAAAAGTAGCTGATGGCTTTATAGGAAATACCCAGCTTCTAGTAGAGGAGAATGGCTGTACTGTTGTCCTTGCTGGACTTCTGATCTGCAGGAGCACACTAGCTTTGCTACTGTGAAACAGGGGAACACATTCTCCTCTTATTCATTTCACAGCATTGCTTTCTCTCAAAGCAGCCTGTATTTTGATCCTCTTTTCATCAATATTCATGACTTCTGATGGTTTTTTTTGTTGTTGTTGTTGTTTAGTTTTTATATTCTTTGACCCTTTTTATTTAAATGAACCTTCAAAAGTAAATGTTTGCATATGTAAATTTTTTATTTGGCAGTATTTTAGTCGGCTAAACTTGGAACGCATTTGTAATAATATATTTCATATAGATCTTCATCCAGTAATGGAGAGAAGGAAGTTTAAANTAACTTTTTGGTCTGTGCTTGGAATAGATTTGTGACACAAGCTAGAAGCTGTCACTTTGGAAGAGAGAACCTCAAATGAGAAAATAGTCCCACCAGATTAGCTTGTGGTGCATTTTCTTGATTGATGATTGATTTGAATGGTCCAGCTTACTTGTGGATGGTGCTATCCCTGGGCTGGTGGTCCTGGATTCTATAAGAAAGCAGGCTGAGATGAGGAATGAGCCAGTAAGCAGCACCTCTCCATGGCCTCTGCATTAGCTCCTGCCTCTAGGTTCCTGCCCTGACTGTCCTCAGTGATGGATTATAATATGGAAATGTAAGCTGAAACAAACCCTTGTCTACTCAAATTGCTTTTGGTCATAGTGTTTTATCACAGTATTAAAAACTCTCACTAAACCAAGATTCTACCTATATAACAAATACTTTCTGAATCCTTACCTTCTTATTCAAGACAACATATCTTTCTCATTTTTGACTTAACTCACTAAGCCAGGGGTCTGGAGATAAGAGTTGACAAATTGGAAGGAAAAATTGTAACTAAAAGAGTAAACAATATATCTTTTACATCTTTAGAAATATAAGTTGGAGAACTAAAAAACCTCCCTCCCTCCCTCCTCCCTTCCCTCCTTCCTTCCTTCCTTCCTTCCTTCCTTCCTTCCTTCCTTCCTTCCTTCCTTCCTTCCTTCCTTCCTTCCTTCCTTCCTTCCTTCCTTCCTTCCTCCCTTCCTTCCTAGGTCATTGTAATCCCTAAATTCTATCAATATTCTTGATTCTGCAGCATATTTAGAATGCACCTAGCACACAACCACCTCTCTGGCAATATATCCCAAATGTTTTCTTTTAAAATTCAGTCCAGGTTTTCTGAAATTGGAATTCACATGCAACTCATTTGTAGGATTGAACATACATCTTATAGTACACACTGGCATTAAATTGAAACCTGAAGGATGAGAAGTCATTTGCGTGGGCAGGAAGCCAAATCATTCCTGGAGTTCTGCATGCAGGCAATAATTTACATCGACAGGTAGACAACATGTTATGTGCTCTTGGTACAATGATGCCGCAAAGCTTGGCAATGACTCATAACTCAGCTAGTGTTTAAAAATGCTCAAAAAATGTGGTAAAATGGATGAAAATTTGTTCTTGTCTGAACTCAAATGTAATGAGGTCCTTGAGATCTGACAAGAGAATAATGGAACAGGACCAAAATAGATGATGGATAGATGGATAGATAGATAGATAGATAGATAGATAGATAGATAGATAGATAGATAGATGGAATAGATGATAGATAGATAGATTGATAGATAGATAGATGGATAGATAGATGAAATAGATAGATTATAGATAAATAGATAGATAGATAGATAGATGATAGATAGATAGATAGATAGATAGATAGATAGATAGATAGATAGAGCTTTGGGTTTCATCCCTCTATCATTTCTGGTACCATGCAGGACTTGAAAGAACAAGTAGCGACATCTGTTTTTATATTCATTGCTTCATTTTTTAAGATAAAATAAGCAGCATTTTACCCTCCTATTTTATCATATCATTGGCTCTCTCATTTTCCCTTATCTCTTTCCTATTTCCCATGAAATTGTCAACTGTGAACTAAAGAAATGCAATATAGCCATTTCCCTTAAAATTAGTGACATTTGTTTTCTGCTAACAGCTGGTGGGAGCAGGCTAGACAGAGGGGAGAAAAGGAACAAGCCACAGTCAGTGGCCTGCCTAATGCCATCATAGTCAAAATTCCAAGACAATGATGACTGCAGATTTATGATCAATACCTCTTTTCCAGGGCCAAACTGTATTATTTTTTCATTTTCCCGAATAGCAATTATTGCTTTCTTTCCTTGAACTTGCCCTACCCCAAAAAAACTCCTTTTATATAACATTGGCGGGGGGAGGGGAACAAATAGACAAAAAAAAAAAGATAAAGGACTTCAACCTTCACTCTAGTTAGCCAAGAAATGAACAAAAGCAGCCACTGAGCACACCTAGAAGGGCTTCCTCTCCCAGCTGTGTCCTGTCCAGGCACACTGCAAAAATGCTGCCTTTTCTCTCCGTCACTGTGTGCACCCAACAGCCATCCTACTATAATCTGGGTCCCAGTGTACACTGCAAAGTGAAATCAGGAATGTCCTGCCGTGTTGTGATAACAAGTCTCAGCTGCTGGTGGATCAAGATGTTTCTCTCAAGACACTTAGCTCAGAAAGGTCTGGGTTTCGGGACAGTCCATCTTGTGCTTGTGCTCCTGGCAGTGCTCACATCAGCTCTCCTGTGACTAGGGTAAAGTTTAAATCTTGAATTGGGAGGCGTCTGGAGCAAGTTCCTACAGGTGGTACTGTTCAAATAGTGGCATAAAGTGCTTCCTTTGTCGTTAAAACCAGCCCTGTAATCTGCCTGGAGTGAAATGGTGCATTGTTTCAGAAACACCAAAGTTGATGCCTGCATTAACCAGGACAAAGGGTACTTTGTCTGATGAGGCAATTGTTGAATAAACTTGGTAAACAGTAACCTGTGAATAATAGAAATTCCTCAGACCTCAAACAACAGATGTTACTCAATTTTCATTGTGGCGGTGTTTTAACCATCTTTTACAAGAAGTCTGTGAATGTGAAAATCAGAGAGGAAAATATGTTCATCATCTGAAGTGCATGTTTCCGTGTTTCTCTCTATGCTGAGACTATTCCCAGNCACACAGTAGGCCCTTTAGTGTTAGGTGAAGTAAGAAATAGGATGGAATAAATTCTTGTCTGCTGTCATTAGCTGTCTTAGACAGTATTAATGATATGTCATAGCTTTCTGAGAGCTATTCATGCCCCTAATTCATTCACAAATGTTTGCTGTATACCAGGAAATAGTATCCTGCAAATTCCTACACTCTTACAACCTCACTTACCACAAAGTTACTGTACAATATGTCAAGACTTCTTTCCACATCCTGTTATTGTCTATTTACACTAGTACTGTATTTAAGAAGATGAGGGAGAGAAATACCTTTTATAACAATCATTAAGTCAACTTAGTTCAAAGGACAATGACACATTGGCTGCTTTTCCATTTAAATAAGAGTATATCTTCCCTTTTTACCCCTTCATTCTTCCTTCAGTTCTGTGAATTCAATTTGTTTTTCTGACAATAGTTCTTTTCCCATTCTCAATAGTCTTTTTATAAGAAATATTTTAGAACAGTTTGCTGGTTTCTGGTAAGATGATTAATGTATCAGAGTTCTCTTGGTGCCCTGAAGACTGATATTTCTTACTAATTAATTTATAAGCTCGGTGTTGTGACACACACCTAAAATTCCTGTCATTAGAAGGTTGAGGCAGAAAGATTGTGTTTGAAGCCAGGCTAAGCTATGTAGAGGGAACCTATCCCAAATAAAGTAAACTTTACCATACCCAGCCTCTTATGATCCCTTTATGGAGAGCTAAGATGGTTTGCTTCATCTAAACTTCGGACAATCATAAACCACACTAATCCAGGTGGAGGAAAGTGCCCTTTTTGTGTGCTAAGATTTAATACATAGGTTTGGCCTGTAAGTACTCTCTGCTGCATCTACACCACCAGACACCAGTAGGAAGCATATCATGGGGAAGACCACAGAAACAGGCTTACCTCTCCCAAGATCCTTCACTGTCATTTTCTTTTCTCTCAAAACATAGTAATACCTATATCAAGGACAATGGAGGAATTATGGGAGGCCAAGGAAGACACTTGTTCTGTCTTCCAGAAACAATCAAAGTGAGGAGAGAGGAGTGCTGAGCAAGAGATTGTAGCAATCATTTCAAAGAACATGCAATTAAGAAGAATACAATTCAGGACAGACTAAATAATTGGTAGGGCCTAGTGCAAAAATAAAAATGAGAAGCCCCTTGATAAAACGTAAATAATGTCATGCCTTTGACTGCAGACCACTGAACAAGAACATGCAGTGGTGTTCAACTGGTGAAGGAGGTATTTGGAAGTTACCAATAATCCCTTATTTATTTGTCTACAGCCATAGCAGAGGCCCAAGAAACTGGGCTCAAATGGGATTGTAGCCTAGGAATCAAGTGCATGGCACACTCACCAAGGCAATCAGTGTCACTGGAGTTCTGGATGGTTGCTTGATAGTTCCAAGAGTGAAGGAAGAAGCTATGTGGTCTTTTGTAAAAAACTGGACTGTTAGAATTATGGTAATGAATTCTCAGGGAGACACTGTTTAATTTAAGATTAATTTGACTGCTGGTTGAAAACAAACAACAACAACAATGAAAAGCATAAATGTGCTTTGTGTTAATAAAGTACCATTTTGAAAAGAATGCAGATGCTAAAACATGGCCCAGGATAGCAAATGACAACTCTATGCTTTGGCTGGAACATGTATCTATGGCTTTGTTGGGCACTGTCCACTTAAATGCCAACATGACACAACATTACTCAGAGAGAACACAGTCCAACATGAAAACAGACTTTCACACAGTGGGTTAATGTTGTTTGGTGGGCCTATAGAGGTGCTACCAAGCAGGGGAATGTCATAGTGCTTAAAAGTGTCTGGGTGGACAAGGCAACTCAGCCAGTTATTATGTGACCCCAAGCAATGAATACAACCCTTTGTTCCTCACAGTCTCCCTAGCAGTGCCNATTGCACACAGTTTTGCAACAATTAAATAACTTCATAATCCCAACACACACAAAAAGACTTGATTATGCTGTGATACTATCCCAGTCCTATTAAGACATGTATGATGCTAGAATAGCAAATTCATCTGGGTAGAGGAAAGGAAACACACATGTAACAGGTATATACACTCTTCAATGTCAATTAAGTGTTTTGTAAGTAGAGAAGACATTATTTAACAATGGGAAATACTTGTAAAGCCAGAACCATAATTTAGAGACCTAATTTATTCAAATTGATAAGATTTTTTATAAACTATGGGAAATTTTTTTCCAATAAACTTCAAAGTTTAAAAAGGTTTAGAGGTGTTGTTTCACTATCTTTTTTGAGTTTGATAAGCCTTTTAAAAGACAAAAAACAAAACAAAACATGTTTTGGTCATTTTCATATCTATCAATACTGAATAAAATCAATATGAACTTCACTTGCATACAATTTTAGCCATTTCCTTACAATATTCTTTCTGCCATCAGTGAGCAGGGACCACCTCACCGCAAATACGGACAAAATTCATCCTGCTGGAATTCTTTACTTCGTATCTACTAACGCTGAATGCCTAGTATTGGAATACTCATTCATTGCTGCTCAGGGAACAATTTCCAGGGTATTATTTACTGCAAACTCCTGATTGATGACAGTTTTGACTGAGTCAGGCAAATTTGTGTATTCAAGGGATGGACGTGGCAAATTGTTGGAGAAAGCTTGAGAGGTCAGAAATTGTCCAAGCGTTAAAGCACTGCACGGTTTGGGATTTTCATGACCCTGAAGCATTTCTTTTGCTGAAATAGACAGAATGAAGGGATCTGTTCTCATTGCAGAAAGGATTTGAGTCTTAGGAAGACAAAGTCTCTAACATCAACCTTCCTTCATAGACAGACTCTAAGATTGATTATGGGACTTAGGACGTGGAGGGCCTATGGCAGCTTCATTCATTTGCTCTTTTGCATTTTAGCACATCTTAACTCACCATCTNCTGGTCACACAGACACTGGCATTCAGGAGTAATTATGGAGNTCCACATATCTAGACCTGAAAGGACTTGTCCAGTATAAAATGGAAGCATCAAAATTTGTTTTTCCCCGGTCTCATCTCCTTGTCAGAGCCTTAGATTCTGAAGATTTCCCTAAAAATGTAATTCAAAGAAAAAATAATGTTGTTTTTGTTTTGTTTTGTTTTTCAAATTTGATTGAGATCTCTCTGAAATACTTCTGGAAACCCTAGAAATTTCACTGTATCCTAATCACTTGGTAGCAGGAAAGCTGAACCAGTTTGTATAGTTGCCATGATCCACTTCCTACACAGAGCTGACTGGATGACTCCTCCTTCATCTTTATCCATTTGTATCTAATGCTTTCAAATTTTCATGTCATATGTAGACTTTTCTAGCATTAAGTCAACATATTAACTTCAGACATTGGGCCACTTGTAAGTAAAATGAAAAAAAAGGAGAAGACCTTCAGAGGATCCGAAAAGATGGCTGCATAACAGAAGTCTATGATTCTAAGAACAAGGAATCATCACTAGCACTTTACAGGCATAGCCTACAAGAACATATCCTCCATATATCTTAATCCTTCCATGGCAACTTCAGGATTCAAATCAAATCTTGGCTTATTGGGATCACTCATTGCTTAGGAAATATATCCCGGTTGAAGTCTAAAGGAAAATAAACTTTCTAAAGTCAAAAACTGTTACTCTTCCACCAAAACCAACATAAACGTGTGCATTTAAATCTTCTTATATTAAAAAAACTCAGGAGACTGTATATGAAAATCTGGCTTTGTAATTTCCCTTGGCAATTCTGAAGGTGAAGAAGCAATGATAAACTTGACATACTATGCTGGTTGGAGTCCATCAGGTGGAACATGTCATCTCTTCAGTGTTCGGAGAATGTGACAATTCAGTTTTTCCTGCCTCTGCTTTGCTGGCGTACATTTTCTAAGTTATTCAGCAGGGATGGGGCATCACAAATATATGCTCCAAGTCCATTGAGCTCGGAACTTAGTCCATGGGCAGCTGTTTTGTCATGTGTATCTAAGACTCCTTGTGTGAAATGCCCTTGATTTTGGACTGTCTCAGGTTTCCTTTTTCTCCTAATGTGCCGTGAATCTGTGACCAACTACTTCCACTGTGTGCTCTCAGTCAAGGGTTGTTCTGGTTTCATGGAAAGAAATCAAGCAGGGACATTTTTTTTTTAGTCCATATGCTTTGCAATTCTGTTTTCTTAGGAATTGTCTGTTTGATGAATTTCTTTTTCCTAATTTTTCCTGTCTTGTATTAAGATTTTTTGATCTAGAGATAACTAATCATGACAAGTTGACACCTAATTTCAAACAAGTGGACATTTTTAGCTGTAAGTTAATATTCATCCCTTAAAAAGTGTTTTGTGAAATATTTCACATACTATAAATTCACATGTTTAAAGTATAAAATTCAGAGTCTTAAATTTAAATTTTATTTTGTAAGCATGCTTAACCTGAAATCTACCATCTCCATCTTTTTTTTTTCACTTTAAATAAACAACACAGAATTGTAGACTGCAGGTCCAGTATGACACAACAGATCTCTAGAGCTTATTCCTCTTGTTCAAGTGACACTGCGTGTTCATTGATAAATAATCCTCATTCTCCTTCCCCAATGTTTAGCCACTACCATTTTATTAATTGAATTTATGAATGACTATTTATAATACTTCGTACAACATATAGTATTTTTCTCTGGCTGACTTCTTTTGCTTGTTATTATACCTTCCAGGCTCATTCATATTGTTGTATCTCAAAGAGTTTCCTTCCTTGAAAGCATGCACTATATACGCCTTGCCACGGTGGACTGTCGTCCTGCAGACTGTGAGCCGAAATAACCTCTTCTGCCTTCAGATGGCATTGCTTCTTGTCAGGAACTTTGTCTCAGCTGTGAGAAAAGTAATTAATCTACTCATTAATCTTCTGATGGACAATTAGGTTATTTCTGTCATGGCTATTAGGAACACTTGCAATGCATATGGATGTACTAATAATTAACTCAAGATCTTCAATGATTTAGGATGAATATCCAGTATTGAAATTGTTTAATCAGTTGCGGGCAGCTCTATTTTTAATTTCTTAGGGAGCCATCATCTTGTTTTCCATGGCAACACTATTTTTATTCTCACCAACAGCGTGCTAGGGTTCCAGTTTCTCCACATCCTCATCAATAGCTTCTTTGTTTTTTTTTGTTGTTGTTGTTTTCTTGTTTGTTTGATTTTGTTGTTGTTGTTATTTTTTCGAGACAGGGTTTCTCTGTGTAACAGCCCTGGCAGCTTCTTTGTTTTAACACTAGCTATCCTGACAGGTGTGGTGATATCTCATTGTGGTTTTGATTTGTATTTCTTTATTATTGTTGATGCATAAAACTTAACTAAGGAGGCAAATGATTACATACTGAAGCTTAAAACATTTATTAAAGAAACTAAAGAAGATATTAACAATATAAAGATATGTGTTCATGGATTAGAACATTTAACATTATAAAAATGTACACATTGCCCAAAGTGATCTATAGACTCAGTGCAGTATCTATCAAATCATGAGGCATTTTTTTACAGACATAGAAAAAACAATTCTACACTCCATACAGAACTACAAATGATCATTGAGAGGAAAACACGATCTTGAAAATAACAGAGCTGGAGACATCCCAGTACCTGGTTAAAATCTGCTATTACACAAACAATATTAATCAAAACAGCATGACATAAAAACAAATATATAAACCAGTGAAATGGANCAGAATGNCCAGGAATAAAAAAAATATGCAGTTAACTTATCTTCAGGAAGGGACTGGGAGTACACAATGAAGAAAGGCTAGTTTCTTCAACAGGTATTCCTGGGAAAACTGCATAACCACATACAAAAGAATGAAATTGGATACTTGTTTACATCAAATATAAAATAAACTCAAATTTTATTAAAGATTTAGATGCAAGTCCTGATATTATGAAACATTTTAAACAACCATGTGGAAGAAAAACTTCTCAGTATTCGTTTTCATGTTGGTTAGTATTAACTCCCTACCTCCCTCTCTTTCTCTCTCCCTTCCTCTCTCCCTCCCTCTATCCATCCTTCCTTCTCTCTTCCCCTTCCTTCCTTTCTCCTCCCCTCCCTCAGCAAGACTTTGATATTAGTGCTTACACTTCAGTATTCAATCCAGTTTGTTAACTTATGTGCTGTGAGGAAGAATGACTTATTCCNTCTCTTCTCAGTATCGTTTCTTAGACAGTTTTATCTATGGCTCTTCAATCGTATTCCATTATCTATGCATCTACTCTTTGGCCAGTACCACAGTCTTGATCACCTTTCCCTCCTCATCCTTTGTAGAATCAGGAACTCAGGATCCTACCAAGTTGTTTGTATTTTACAAGATTGCCCTGGCTCTTCTGGGATCCTGGAAATTTCATATGTATGTCACAAACAGCTTGTCAGTGTCCTCAGTTGTCTGTGATTCTGATGAAGGCCCAGCTGACTGAAGATCAGTTTGGGGAGAATTGCTATCTTAACTATCTTTTGTTTTCCAACCTGTAACTAGAGGGATTTATCTAGTTCTTTAATTTCTTCTGATGATATTTGATCTCTTTTTCTCTTTGTCAGTCTAGCTACAGNTTTGACAGTTTTGTTGACCTTTTAAAACCCAGCTTTTACTTTCAACAATTTTCGATTGAATTTCTAGCCTCTGTTTACATATATACACATATGTACATATACACATATACATGCACACATCACACACACATATATGTACATATATACATATACATGCGCATATCACACACATATATATGTACACATATACATATACATGCGCATATCACACACATATATGTACATATATACATATACACACGCATATCACACACACATATATGTACACATATACATATACATGTGCATATCACACACATATATGTACATATATACATATACACGCACATATCACACACACATATATGTACATATATACATATACATGTGCATATCACACACACATATATGTACACATATACATATACATGCGCATATCACACACATATATGTACATATATACATATACACGTGCATATCACACACATATATGTACATATATACGTATATATGTGCATATCGCACACATATATATGTACATATATACATATACACGTGCATATCACACACACACATATATATATATATACATATGTACATACACATGCACATACACATACATATGTGCACACTGCTGGGGCTTAAACTCAGGATCTTGCACATGCTAGGCAAGTGCTCTACCACTGATCTATAGCNCAGCTTTTAAGTGAATAAATTTTTATAGTAGTATTCTCATTATTTAATAATATTTCTCTTAATTGTTTTATTATTTCCCTAGTGGTTGCTTAGGGCTTGCCATCAGTCTTAAATTATTCAAATTAGCTTGAAATGTATACTAACAATTCCATTGTGATACACACAGACACACACACACACTTTCATATAGTTCTATTCCTTTTCATTCTCTTGTGACATTATTGGTATAAATTTATTGTGTTTCTAAGCATTGCAAACCATGTAATACATCATTTGTGTAATTATTACCTTTTATTTTATATGTTTTGAAAAATGTGAGAGAAAAATCATACACTTAGGGTTTTGTTTGGGGGGTTTTGTTTTGTTTTTTTGTTTTTCGAGACAGGGTTTCTCTGTATAGCCCTGGCTGTCCTAGAACTATCTCTGTAGACCAGGCTGGCCTCAAAGTCCGAGAGATCCACCTGCCTCTGCCTCTCAAGTGCTGGCATTAAAGGCGTGAGCCACCCCAGCCCAGGTAGGGTTATTTCTTTAGCCAAACAAAGTTCTGCTCCCACCTTGTCCTCTGTGTTTTATTGGGAAATATAGTATCCATTACTGATGTATTAATGCAGGCATACAATACAATATTTTCTTAATTTTTAAAAGACATATTTATTTAATGTGTATAGGTGTTCTTTTTCTGCATGTATATCTGGGTACCATGTTCATACTTAGTGCCCAAAAAGGCCAGAAGGAAGTGATGGGTCCTCTTAGACTGGACTTAGAGACAGCTGTGAGCCTTCACGTGGGTGCTGGGAACCAAACCTAGGTCCTCTTGAAGAGCAACCAGTATTCTTAACAGCTGAACCATCCCCCCAGCTCCCATTTTTTATGTAATTTATATGAAATAAGAAAAGAGAGATATTTATACTATCTTTTAAGTAACACAATTATCTTTCCTAGTGCTCTTTACCAGTTACTGTATTACCAGTTGCAGTGTTTACCACTTGCTTTGATTCTAAATAGTTTCCTTTAATATATCTTATGAGGTGGGAAAGTGTGGTGATTGCAATGAGAAATGTCTTCCATATGCACTGGTGTTTGAACACTTGGTTCCCAGGTGGTGGAGATGTTTGTGAGATGTTACCAAGCCTTCAGGAAGTACGGCCTTGCTGAAGGAAGCATGTTCTTGAGGGAGAACTTGAGGAATTTTTAGCCTTGCTCCCCTTCCNGTTCCCTCTCTTTCTCATGACTGTGTCTGAAGATGTGATTGCTCAGGTTCCTGCTCTGGCTTCCTGCTGCCACGCCTTCCCTGCATCATCGACTCTCTCCCTCTGAAACCATAAATCAAAGAAAATCTTCCTTCTATGAGTTGCCTTGGTCATGGGGGTTATCACATCCAAAGGGAGCTAATACAGTTAGCTAGCAACAAATTACTTCAGTTTGCATTAATCTAGGAATGTCTTTCATTGAGCTTTAATTTTGAAGACGTCTGGGCTTGATTGATTGATTCTCCCTTTGAGGACCTCCTGCATGCTTGTTTTGAAGAACTCTGTTATGCTTTTGGAAGGTCTCCTGATTTTCTCATTTCATCTTTGTCCTTCAACATTTCAACCTTGTCTTTGGCTTTTAGAATTTCTGCCGTGTTATCTGCTGTTGGTCTCTTTGTTCTTGTCCTACTGGGTGTTTGTTGAGCCTCCTAGATGGGTGGGTTAATTTTCTGGGTTTTAGCAGTTATTTCCTTGAGTGTTATTTCTGCTNCTTTGTGTCTTTTCTTTCTTGAATTCACACCATGCATATATTTGTGTGCTCAATAGCAGACCACTTTCTTTCAAAACTGTTCATTTTCATCCACTTTTATTTCCCTCCTTGTTCTTTGAGTAACATATTCTCTATCAATATATTTTTATGCTGCCTTTGTTGTCATTATTGTTTTGGTTTGGTTTTGTCAAAACAAGGTTTCACATAGCCTCAAACTTTGTTACTAAGGATTGCCTTAAATTCCTAATCAGCCTGACTCCAATTTCCAAGTGATTATAGGTGTGTNCACCATGCCTGGCCTTTCTATCAAAGTATCTTCAAATTCATTAATTATTTCTTCTGCCAATTCAAACTACTGTTTGTGCCCCTCTAGTGAATTTTTTTTACTCTAGTTATAATATTTTCAAAATACAGATTTTCTATCTAGTTTTCTCCTTGCAATTTATTTATTTTTGTAAATATGATCTATTTGATGTAATATTGTCATAAAGATTCCTTTACTTCATTTTAAAGATTTTTACTTAACAAATGATAATTGTATATATATTAATGATATATAAGAAGATATTTTTTTCAACGTTGAGAATTTACTCCAGGAAGGTTAGGCAAGTGATGCATCACCAAGCTGCCATCCTCAAGTCAAGATGATATCTTGATGAATATATGAAATAATNAAATTAATCCAACTAAGACATTAATAACATCACACTTGGCTTATTTTGTGATAAGAACTTTACATTTTTATTCTGCTAGCAATTTTCGAATACACAATACATTATTGTCAACTTCAGTGCTGTGCAGTAGGTCTCAAACTCATTTTTCACTATGTAACAAGCTGGACGGGGATTACTATAAACACTACAATGAACATGAGCATTNGCCTGTCCCTTTGACCCGCTGACTCCAGTTCCTTTGAATATACACCAGAAGTGAAATTGCTGGGTCATATTGTAATATGGCTACTTTTGTTTTTTTTAGAAAAGTCCAGATTGTTTTTCCAAATGTTAATTTCTGTTTCTCACTCTCATTGTCTCTCCTTTGTGTTGTTTAATTTTTCAAGACAGGGCATCCCTGGAAAGTGTGTGATACAAGCTATCATCTAACTAGAGATTGTCCCGCCTCAGCTTTCCAAGTGCTGGGATTACAGCATCCATCCTCATGCATGGCACTAGTTCAGAACTCTGTTAACCATTACAANGAGTTCCTGTTTTCTACATTCTTGGCAACACTGGCTGACTTTCTCCTCATGGTTTTAGATATTTCTAATAGGCATGAGGTGATGACTTGTGGTTTTAGGTTGCATTCCTCTGGCAGTTGGCAGTGTAAGACAGTTACTCATACCTGTCTGTCACTTTTACAACACCTGTTAAGAAAGATCTAATGAAGCCCTTCACTAGACTTTTCATTGACTTAGTTTTCTTGCTATTAAGTTGACTTCCCTATGNATTTTGGGTACTAACTCCTTGTCAGAGGTATGATTTGCAAATATTTTNCCCCGGTGTGTTANCTGTTCCTTTATTTCCTTAGTCACGGCTTCCTTTGCTCAGGTCTTTGAACACACAATGACTATCTTGAAGAGGTTGTAAAACTGTAATCTGGTCAGTCTTGGAAGCAGTTTCAGTGGCCTTTTTTGTTCATTTGTTTTGTTTTGTCTCCATGTATGGATCATACTTGGCTATTTATGTCTCCTAGTTTACTGCTGGAATCTAGACCTTTCCAGTGATCTGGTGTGTCAGAGCTGGGGACTCATCTCCTCTGTCTGACTTGTCTTTGCTATCTGTTGATGACTGACTTGGCTATTTAGTAAAATATTCTCATTGTCTTCCCATTGTGTTAAGCCTCTGTGGTTGCTCCTCTGTGGCCATAGCATTAGCTAGCATTGAGTTGCTCTGGGATGATGTTGATTACCGTATCACGTTTTCTAGTTTCCTGACAAAATTAGATTTTTAAATTTCCACTCATTGCTTTCTCATATGAAAAAAAAGGCCCCCTGGTAACAGTTCACTCTCTAGTATAAACCCATCCAATCTGGGCTCCTTAGGAGGGAATATTTCTTTGGTATTTGACTTTTGTCTTGACTCCTGGTGTTTCCTTTTGGCTGTTTATTTTCCACAGTTTACATCTAAGTCGGTAGACTATAATGTAATCTACATCATTCCAATAAATCGGCCAATCTCCATTATTTTTCATAGTGCCACTGGCATTGAACTCCACACTTTGTCTCAGATAAAGTGAGTTCCCTCTGAAGAAGGGAGCTATCTCTTCCATGGGATCTTTTGCCCAAGTAAGAATCATCANAATTTCAGCCGCAACACTGGGGTGGGGACAGCCATATGTTTTCCTCTGAGTAAAACTGGGGGTTCTAGTAGGTTTAGGTCCTGTCAGCATGCCTCTTAGGATCTGTGACAAAGGCCTTTGGGGCTCTAGCATTTGCAGTAGCACCAGACCTCTGTGAGTGATGCTGGCCTGAGCAAAGGGGACCTCATTTCTTTCTTTTTNAAAAAATATTTATTTATCTATTATTGAAAATAGATTTCCTTTCATACAATATATTCTAATTGTGGTTTCTCCTCCCCGACTCCTCCCCACTCCTCCACTTACCCAAATTCACACCCTTTCTTTGTCTTATTAGAGAACAAATGGGCACCTAAAAGGGAAAAAAAGACAAAATAAAAACAAGCCAAACATAGAGCAAACTAACAAACAAAAAAAAAAAGCCAAAGAAAAACACAAGGAACACACATAGGTGACTGGAGAGACAGCTCAGGGCTTAAGAGTACCAGCTGCTCTTCTAAAGGACCCTGGTTCAGTTCCCAGAACCCACATGGTGGCTCACACTGTTTGTGACTNCAGTTTCAGGGGATCTGATGCCATCTTCTGCTGCACAGGATCCTGCATGCATGTGGGGTACATAAGCTCAAACAATCACNCACACATATACATAAGAATAAAAGATAAATAATTAAAAAAGAAAACACATAATGATGCTGAGACACAAACATTCACACAGAGAGAAAACCCACAAAAACAAAATCAAAAGATCTGTAAGGTGATTTAACACAATCTCCATTAAAATTCCAACACAATTCTTTACAGACTTTGAAAAAACAGTACTCAACTTCATATCAAAACCCCAGGACAGCTAAAACAATTCTGTACAATAAAAGAACTTTTGGAGGTATTGCTGTCCCTGATTTCAAGTTTCACTACAGAGTTAGAGTAATAAAAACAACATAGTATTGGCATAAAAAACAGACAGGTGGATCAATGGAATCGAATTGAAGACTCAGATGTAAATCCGCACACTNATTTTTGGCAAAGAAGCCAAAATTATACAATGCAGAAAAGAAAGTATCTTCATCAAGTGGTNCTGGTATAACTGGATGTCGGCATGTAGAAGAATACAAATATATCCATATCTATCACCCTGAAAAATCAAGTCCAAGTGAATCATAGACCTAAACATGAAACCAGATACATTGAATCTGATAGATGAGAAAGTGGGGAATAGCCTTGAACTCATTGGCACAGGAAACAAATTCCTGAACAGAACACTGATAGCACAGGCATTAAAAAAACAACAATCAATAAATGGGACCTTGTGAAACTGAAAAACTCTTTAAGGCAAAGNACACCATCAATAGGACAAAATGGCAGCCTACAGAATGGGCTTCACCAACTCCACATTCGACAGAGGGCTGATTTCCAAAATATATAAAGAACTCAAGAAACTAGACATCAACAAATCAAATAATCCAATTAGAAAACTGGGTACAAATCTAAAACAGAAGAATCCCAAATGACCAAATAGTCAACATCCTTAGTCATCAGGGAAATGCAAATCAAAACGACTCTGAGATACCATCTTACATCTGTCTGAATGGCTAAGATCAAAACCACAAACGACAGCTTATGCTAGAGAGGATGTGGAGCAAGGGGAACACTCCTCCACTGCTGATGGGAGTGCAAACTTGTACAGCCAGTTTGGAAATCAATATGCAGTTTCTCAAGACCCAGCTATACCACTCTTGGGCATATACCCAAGGAATGCTCAATCATACCACAGGGACACATGCTCAACTATGTTCATAACAGCATTATTTGTAATAATCAGAATCTCNAAACAATCTAGATGTCCCTCTACTGAGGAATGAATAAAGAAAATGTGGTAAATTTACACAATGGAGTATTATTCAGCTGTTAAAAACAATGACATCATGAAATTTGCAGGCAAATGGATGGAACTAGAAAAAAATCATCCCGAGTGAGGTAACCCAGACCTATAAAGACAAACATGGTGCGTACTCACTTATAAGAGGATATTAGCTGTAAGGAATAACCATGGTGCAATCCACAGACCCAGAGAGGCTCTGTAACAAGGA